>JBBBDQ010001484.1:1757500-1845000 GCA_037127315.1 Ascarosepion bandense
TGAATCCACTGTAGCCTTTTCACAAATATTTTCATGACAACGGCTCTGACAAGCTTTCATCTTTAGTGCCTTGACTGTATGAAGCTAATGCTACTAGATTGGCAACTAGCACTAACCTTTTATTGTTGAACTAACTAAATGCAACTGTTAGTTCTATTCCAATCATTTTTTTCTTGTACTTTTTGCTTGTGAAACCCGCTTCCAATTTCTTGTTTTCCTGCCCCCTACAATCTTCAAGATATTAATTACAATGTCAATTGCCATCTTCTGTTTTCTAGAATTCTAGTCCTCTATTGTCTTTGCTCCTCAATTCTCCTCATTAAAGTTTTCACATTCTCTTTCGTCAGCCAGTTAATTCCCATATGTGATACACACTTGGGTGATCATGTCTCTAAAGAGATATGACTGACTAGTCAGAAGATTTTCTCGCTGTAGGTTACCATTACTTTCTGCAGTAGACTACTTATAAACCAAGGCTATAGAACATAATCTGTCCTGTTATTTCACCCATGACTGGTGAAAGAAGAGACAGATTAATACCTTTCTCAAGGCTATTGGTTCATGCAAAAGAGACATGATTGACTAAGCAGAAGTGTTTTTCACAGTAGGTTGCCATTTTGTTTTGTGATAGACTGGTGGCCAAACAAGGCTATAAAAACCCTGTTTGTCCAGCTATTCACCCCATAGCTGGAGGGAGAAGTCATACCTTTCCCAAGGTATTTGCATAAAAGTGAATGTAACAAATTCAACTGAAATTTGAACTCAGTTTGTCTAAATCCATGAGATCAGGGCACCAGATAAAAAAGCTTGTCAGAACAGTTGTCATAAAAAGATTTGTAGAAAAGACAAAGGGAAGCCATGTCACATCATTTCTTTTCTGTAAGACTTTAACACTTCTACTTCAAAGAAGTGAGTATGTAAAACCTTAGTACAAATGTATATATCTATATATTTTGTCATTGTTATGTCCTGCTATTTAACCCATAGGTGGAGGGAGAAGTAATGGAGTAATACTTTTCCCAAGAGTATTTGCGTGTAAGTGAATGTACCAAATTCACTTGGAATTCAAACTGAATTCTCTTACAATTCCTGTAATCTCTTGCATTCTAAGGGCATCGATGCCTAGCTTGAGGTGAAATGAATAAACTTGTGAAAATGTATATTTGTAATGAGCGTTGTGGTGCAATAGATATCGGCTTGGAATGAGCAATCAGGGAGCTGAATCTGAATTCCAGTACTGTTTGTTGCATTCACTTACACACAAATATGCTTGGGAATGGTATTAATCAATTTCTTCCTTCCAGTTATGGGTTAAAAAACAAGACTGATTGGGTTCTATAGCTTTGGCTGGCAACCAGTCTACCACAGAAAGTAATGGTAACCTAGTGCGGGAAAAAATTTTTGCCCACTCAGTTATGTCTCTTTCAAGACATGAACGCCCAAGCATGTATTACATATGGCACTTAACTGACTGACTAATATTTGTAATATAACTACATGATTTTATTACTGTTGTGGAACCCAAACTCCCCTCAACATGGACTCACCCACTGCTATATTAATAGGTGTGTGATAGCAGTAAGAGTGTGAGGAGTGAGTGAGTGGAGATCAGACAGTAGCACTGTGCGCATGACCGCAGTCTACTACCAAGGATTATATTGGATTCATAAGCTCTACTTATTTGTACTTTCTTCTTTGTAACCTTTTCTGTAATACATCTTTTCTGTAATACATCTTTTCTGTAATACATCTTTTCTGTAATACATCTTTCTTTAACCTATACTTCGTGTTCCGTGTTATATTTCCGTGGACCCACTTTTGGCTCCACATCAATTACTCAGTCAGTACCTGTTTGATTTCTAATAGCTATACTGTTTATTTTGCTCTTTTTTATTTTGGGAAAAAAATTATACATATTGAAGAATTTGTATGTTTGTGTGTGTTGCTGGGAGTGTCTGTTTTAATAAAAATTTCCTTATAACTCTTTCTTATCATTGATGGCTTCAATTTCATCCTGAATTTGACCTGAAAGCATAGTTATAGACTAATTATTGCAATACATTTGTCTTTTGTAAGGTGAATTAAATTTTTGTTCTGTTATCAATCAGTCTTTCACTTTTTCTGTTTTTGTACTATTCACCCGACTGGCAACTTTGAAAAAAAAAACAATTTATCTTCCTCACTTTGACTATCAAGAATGCTCAGATGTTTTCAAACAAGATAGCTGATAGAATTTTAAATAACCTTTGTTATTTTTTCTGGTAACATTAACAAAACAGATGTCAGCAAAGATCATTAGTTTGCTTCTAGAACATACATTGCTAGTTGTCAAGGGATAGACTGGAAATATTTTTTGAACATTCATTATCAAAAAGCCTAATGAGGCTGCATAAAAATAAAATTAACAAACTCAGTTCAAATTTCACCTTATGCTACTTAAGTTCATATATATATAGAAAAAACTGACAAACCCATAAAAACAAAGTAGATAATCCCAAAAATTTATCTAGTTAATATAAAATATTTAATAGGTTAAAATAAAGAATTTAAAGGATATTATCCAGAGCAATATTAAATATAGAAAAAAAACACATAACTGAATGGTTATATGCTGAGTTTTCTCTCTCTCTCTCTCTCTCTCTCTTATATATATATATGTAGAATCGCAGACTGACACAATTCGGCCGGGTTTCAATCTTGGGTAAAAAGTAATCAGATGTCTAACTGTACTGATGAGCTGTGATACACCGAAACAGATCTGTCTGCAGATGAGTATATATATATGTGTGTGTGTGTGTGTGTGTGTGTGTGTGTGTGTGTGTGTGTGTGTGTGTGTGTGTGTATTTGGGTGACAATCTTTTATTTTAACATGTTTTGTTAAAGATGACTGACAAAGAAGACTTTATTAATTTATGATTTAATTTGCTTTTCCAGTATTTTTATGTTTCTTTTTGCTAGAGATAAGGAATGTAAAAATTTTCTGATTTTTTGATTTTCCAAGTGCTTTCAGCCAATTTACTGGCCATTTTCAGGGATATTGTTTTTCTGATATATATATATACTGTTACATATAAGAGACAATGAATGTCTATTATATTTAATCATGAGCCATTCTAAACATCATATTTTGGCTTTAATTTCAGGTAAAAATAAAGACAAAAATTCTGCAACTTTTGTATAATTTTTTATTAAGTTGGTTGTAAGCTTTCAGCTCACATGAGTTATCTTCAGAGAGGTTACAGACATTGGAGACCATCTACATTAAATCCAAACAACCCACACTTAACAAAATCATGTTTAAATCTGGTCATAACACATTACATTGCATTTAAATATATGGTTCTTTTATCATTTTGAGCTCTCGCGCGGTGTGATGTCATAGAACCGCATTGCAAATTTATGAACTGCATTTGCTATTTTTGTTATCTGTTACCATTGCTTAGCAAAGTTTTATGTCAATACAAGATAAAATTGTCACTGATGGTGGATGTTTTTATGTTGACATCCTTGTAACCTCTCTGAAGTTGGCTCATGTGAGCCGAAAACTTAGAACTAAATAAAAGATTATCCAAATGTTGGAGAATTTTTGTAATTTTCACCTGAAATTAAAGCCAAAATATGATGTTTAGAACGGCTCATGATTAAACATAATAGACATTCATTGTCTCTTATATTTAACAGTATATGTTTAGAAAATTATCTGCTGTCTCGATACATTATATATATATATATATATATATATATATATATATATATTTTACTTATCACAAGGAAATCATTAAGTGGAGAGCATTATGCAAAAATCTGTATCTGATGCATTTTGTCTAGTTTTGAAATATCCTGAAATAGACTGACACCATAGACATGATATGATATATATATATATATATATATATATATATATACAGTAAATTGTTATAGGTCAGATTTTAATAAAATTAGACCAGTAACAGTTATATTAGAAATTGCTGAATACATGGTTGAATGGAGATGAAGATACAATATATAGAGATTTTAGATATTTAGGTAGGGAAGAACAGCTGGTTACCATGGTTTTGACCTTTTCAGTTTCATTGGGTGGTTTGTTTTGGCTGATGGCTTAATTGTTAATGCTTTTATAAGTTCATATCTGTAAGAGAGTCATTTGTTATTGGAAAACCTTTCATCGGGCTTTGTATGAGCCTAGAAAATATTTCCTAATGTGTCTACATCCAGACATTATTTCGGACCTTTCATTTAGTAGCTTTTGTCATTCTGGAAATAATACTATAGCCAAGGTTTCTTCTTGGCACAATCTGCAGATATTGTCACCATTGCAGGGTTGGTTTTTTATATATTTACCATGTTGCATTGGGGTTTTGGTCATTCTTTTCTCTTAATTTCCATACATAGTTGGCTAGTTAGTCTTATGAAACAACCGTTGATTAAAGGAAAAAGAATGAGAAAAACCTTTACAAAAAAATAAAGCGGATATAAAACCAAATTAGAATATAAACCTCAGACATATGAACAAAAAAAGACTAATATGAGAAAATGTAATATCATTTGCTTTAACGCACTTTTTAATTTAGAAGTAAAGTCTAAAATAGGGAAAATATTTTTCAAACTACTTAACAAGTATTTCCCCAAAAGCTCTGAGCTACACAAAATATTTAATAGAAAGATGGTTAAATTAAGTTACAGCTGTAGGTCTTATTTAGAAAATCACATAAAGAAGTAAAATAACAAAAATTTTAAAAGCAATGTACAGTAGAATATGGTTAATGAAAAATGTGACTGCAGAGATATTAAGAAATGTCCACTTGAAGGAGTCTGTAAAACTGAAGGAGTCATCTACAGAGCAGAAGTGAAACATAAAATATAATGAAACATAATATAGGGAAACATGAAATATAATGAGGATATATTGATGGCAGTTTTAAAACATGATAGAATAATCACAAGTCTACATTAAAACTCGAAAAACTTAAAAATAGCACCAAACTAACCAACTACATATGAAAATTAAAAGAAAGCAATAGCTGCAACCCCCACACAATATGGAAAATATTAAAAAAAGCCAAACACTGCAACGGTGATATGTGCAGATTGTGCCATGAAGAAACCTTGGCTGTAGTATGATTTCCAGAATGATAAACACCACTAAATGAAAGGTCCGAAATAATGTCTGGATGTAGACACATTAGGAAATATTTTCTTGGCTCCTACAAGGATGAAAAGATTTCCAATAACAAACCACTCCCTTACTTTGAACTTCTGGTTATGAACTTGTAAAAGTGTTAATCATTAGGCCATCAGTCAAAAGAAACTGCCTGACAAAATCAAAAAGGTTGAAACTATGGTAGCATAACTGGCTGATCTTCCCTATATATATATATATATATATATATATATATATATAACATAGCACACTTGGTATACAATCCAGGTAAATTCTGATAGAGATGAACTCAAGAGAACTCAATGTTAAATTCATTTATCTAATTTAACAGAGTAATATAATTTATAAAAGATTTTGGATTATTACAATGGGTAATACATATTTCACCATGTCCTAATGTTATTATCACGGCTTGTCTGACGAGCTGCGAAAATAACATCAGGACGTGGTGAAATATGTATTACCCATTGTAATAATCTAAAATCTTTTATAATTTATATATATATATATATATATATATATATATATATACTATTGTCATCATAACTTATATATATATACTATAGTCATCCGCAGACAGATCTGTTTTTCTGTATTACAGCTAATCAGTATGGCTTAGACACCGTTCACTTCCTAACCCAGGATTGAAACCCGACCGAATCGGCGTCAGTCGGCGAATCTACCCCTAGGCCACGAGCATCCGGTTGAAGAGGGCAGGCTTTTTAGCACGTATAAACACGCCCAATAGCTAGAGTGCTCCAATTCATTATTGAATTATATATATATATATATATATATATATATATATATATATATTGGTCATCACAAGATAAGCCATGAAGAGGAAATTATTATGTAAAAAAACTGTTCATATCTTATATATTTCATTGATGGACATCTTCTTTGTTTAGAGTCATGGTTTGCCACAACCTCCTGCTTTCACATTATAATTTGCATGCTGATTTGTCTTTCTTTAATTTCTGTTGTATTATTCTAAAATGACAAATCAGTGAAATATGGTCACTCACACAGTCAGTACTTGGATATGTTTTACAGTGTGAAACTGCATTCCTGAATATCTTACTCTTATTGAAATGCATTTTAACTGAGTTATTCATTTAACCCCTATAAAACACAAATACTACAAAGAAAACAACATGAGAAAACTATCCGAAAATACCAAAAACTGTTAGCATAATGTTCTGCATTAAAGAAATAGCTTTAGACCAAAACATTTCGCACTTACACTGTATAATCTATAAACTATATGTCTAGAAAATATATGTTTACTCTGAAAGTATAAAATTATATAATATTCATAGTTGAAATCAAACCTGTGTACAAAACATTTAGATTTCCGCATTAAATAATCCATAGGCATTGATATTTTGCTAAACCAACCAGCCAACCAACCAGAATTTCTTATGTAGTCAATTTTTTTTTTTCATTCCTCCTCCTGGGCTTCTCCATGTGGCATTTCTTTTGGTAACAATGAAAAGTAGGAAAAGTCATTTGTTGGTTAAAATCAAATAGAGAAAAATTATTTTTGGCAATAATTCATTTTGCAGTGCATACAAAGTAAGTGACTGCAAGTAAAAGAGTAATTTAATGGAGAATGAAACTGATTAGGAAATATCGGTCAGATCAAGAGACAGCAATTACGAACTATTAAATCTGGTCGAATTAGGTTTTTATTGTAGTCTTTTTGGCATAAATCGAATATAAATAAGCTTCTGACTGGAAACAAAATCTTTTTTAATGTTTTGTGTTGCTTTAGGAAGTGGGTCTTCAAGATCTTCACAGCATCTTCTCTTTTGCTGTTCTAAGTACTTTTTTAGTCTTTACTACCTCTCTTTGTCCTTGTTCTAAAAACCCTTTACACAAACTCATTAAATATGTTATTTGCTGTTTTGCTTGCCCTTAGTATCTCCTACAAGTTGTAAATTTTAGAAATTTGCCACAAAGTAAGAGACTGTTTACAATTCTGGGATTCTGGGATAGATAAATATTCCAGAAATGTAAACAGTCTCTTTTTTTTTTCTAAGTTTTTTTTTTGACTCCTTATTTTCCTAAAAATTTCCTTAGTAATATTCTCTGTCTATAACATTCTTAACATGTATCAATTGAATCACTTGTATATAATTTCAAGTCTCTTTATTATCTGTATAGAGACTGTTCAGTATTTGTTTCTTGATTAGCTATTCTTCTTCTTCTTCTTCTTCTTCTTCTTCTTCTTCTTCTTCTACTTCTATGTGCCCTGTCCCTTCAGGACGTAGGCGATCATGGTTCTCCATGTCTCCCTATCCCTTGTAGCTCCCAGTATGCTTGCTCCTGTTACTCCTGGCAACCCCCGTTCCGTCATCCATCTGATCAGGCCCTGCAGATATGTTATCCGCTGCCTTCCTCTGTCTCTCTTTCCCTCTCTCTGTCCAGTCAGTATCAGACATAACAGATTAATATGTTTTCTGCATTTTTAATGACATATTGCTATGTCTTATTACACTGCTTAGTTTCTGAAAGGCATCTTACACTATTCTAATGTTCCTTCAGATTTCAGTGTAACATTAGATGTTGACTCTTACTGTACTAACCAAATAGAAAAATTTCAGTAGCTGCTTGATTTTGATGGGATGTCTCTTTTGCTGAGAATCATACATTTTGTTTTCTCACTGCTATTGGTTAGTCATTTATTTTTGCTTTCATTTACTTATTCTTCTTCTATGTGCCTTGTCCCTTCAGGGCGTAGGCAATCATGGCCTTCCACGTTTCCCTATTCCTGGTGGCTCTGAGCATACCTTCTCCTGTTACACTATACAACCTTCGTTCTATCATCCACTTGATTAGGTCCTTCAAATATGTTATCTATTGCTTTCCCCTGTCTCTTTTCCATTTTCTTTTCCGTTTTCTTTTCCATTTACTAACTTGTTTAAAAGTTTATTTCAAAATTTCCATTGATAATTGTTCATCTGATTCCCGGTCAAAATACAGAAGTGAGAAGATAAAACAAAACAGAACCTAGTGTATATGTAGACATGGTCACCAGCAAAAAAGACGATCCCAAAATATCACACTTCAGGTCAGGGATAATAAAAACAAGTAGTTACAGATATTAAATACCTTGGAAGTGTTCTAATTGTTGGACTTTCTTCGTATATCTGTACTGTGCAGACAGCCATGGGCTGACTCATTTTATAGTTCATGAACAGAAGGCTTAACCAATTAGAAATATTCAATGAAACGTGTATAAAAGGCAGCAATATGTTTTCGAGTATTGCCAATCTAAGCTGGTTCAGTAGAGTGTCTGATTCGGGAGTGTTAATCTTTGATGTTGTTTCATTGAACAGATTATGTGCTGCGCTGTACTCTGTATCCATAAACTATGGCAGACATCATCATCATCATCATTTATCCATCACACCCAATGGTGCATAGGGCAGCAACTTTTTGTTGCTGTTTCTGTAACAAACTGTTTTTTACGAGGCAGGGTTGTTAGCCCTGCACCCAACCCCCAAACCTGGAGGACAGGTGGACCATTTTTGGTCCTTAGGCTTACAGCACCTGGTATTCCCAAATGGTTACCAATTTAACCAGGCTCGATAATGCTTAACTTCGGTGATCAGACGGGAACTGGTGCATTCAACATGATATAGCCATAGACATGGCAGACATGGTCAACACTAATAGTAAATGAAAAAAAGCAACACTGAAATTCAAAGGCATATTAAGATGGCCAAGGACATATTCCAAAAACTAAGCAGAATACTGACAGACAGAAAAATTTTGTTGGAAACAAAGAAAAGAGCATGTGCAAATACCCTTGGTAAATGTATTAATCCTTCTTTTCTTCCACTAGTTATGGGTTAAATAGCAAGACAGATTAAGTTCTATAGCCTTGGGTTGTAACCAGTCTACCACAAAAATGTAATGCCAACCTACTGCGGGAAAACCTGCCCATTCAGTCATGTCTCTTTCGAGACAGAATTACCCAGGTGTGTATCCCGTATGGCACTTAACTGACTGACTCTTATATGGCACCAAATGCTGGACAATCTCATCAAAGATTAATGAAAGTCATGAAGCAACCAAAATATGATTCTACAGAAGGATGCTGAGAATACCATGGATTTACCACCAAAGTTTTGGAGAGGATGAAAATGAAAAAGAAATTTATACTTAACATCAGAAAATGACAGCTGAAGTTTTTAGGACATGTAATGAGAAATGAGGGCCTGGAGAATCTGACACTCATAGGCGGATAGAGGGAAAGAGAGACAGAGAAAACAATGTGTGACATACTTAATGGGCTTAAGTAAATGGATAGCAGAGCAAGGTTTCTAAGAAATTACAAAGCAAAATATATTACAAACTGCAAGGGACAGGAAAGTGTGAAGGACAATGATCGCCTACATCATGAAGGAATGTAGCACATAAAGAAAAAAATATTTAGACAATTGTCTTCAGCATTTTTGTTGTAACTTTTTGGCCATTGTGCCCTCCGGGCTTCATCAGCTGTACACCAGTCTGGTTAACCTACAGAGAAATCAGAAATTAACCTTTTATTTCATCTAGCTGTTACTTTTAGTAATGCTCAGTTAATGCCCCCCAATTTCAACTGTGTGGAAATTGTCAACAAATTCATGTCAACTGTCAACAAATTCATGTGGATAATGACAATTCTTCATCCCTGAAATTCAGAATTTATGATGTTACAAAAGTGCGAAAGGATAAACATATCACATAGCAGGTTTGTAGTGAACAAAACAAGTTCTAGATTTAAAATCTGACTCATTGCTAAAAATAAACAAATTTTCTTGAATTTACGAACTTTGCTTAACACACACAGAACTCGCAAAATTTCACACCTCATTGTGAAATGTTTGTTGTCCAATGGAAATGCCAGAATCAAATCTGGGAGTGAATTCCCAAATGATCTTTTTGCCCCTCAAACAAAATAAAAAAACTGATTAAATTCCCTGTTGTCAAAGATTTAAGATGACGAGTGTAATTAACATGTGCTCTTGATAAACATCACTGATCATTAATTTTTATTGTCTCTATCTTTTTCTCTCACCTCTATACTCTCACCTTCTTCCTTTTCACCATTCAAACTGAGCGATAACTTCAAAGACAATACCATCCAACAATAAATGCTCCTACATACATACTTACATACGTTCCTGCCTACATGCACATAAACTCATTCTTGCAAGGACTAATACGAGCATTTCAACAAACTCTTGATACCCCTAACCTCTTAATACTATTACTCTTGGAACGTTTAACTGCTATCAATTCATGTTATTCTTTTCTATCAATAAATATCTATCCAAACATATAGGTATACTTTTATTCTTCTACAAATCCACCCATTCCAATTTCCAATCTTCTGATGATTACAAATATATCTGTAAGTTCTATGGAGTTCAGTTATGTATGACACAAGGCCGATTTAATAAACATTCAACCATCTCCTTACTGCTTTCGGTTAATACTTATTATGACCTCTTTAACAATCTTCTTTTTCTTCTATTTGCCTTATGATCATGGCTCTCCCCATTTTCCTGTCTTTCTAGCTCTTATAAATTTTATTTCTTGTTATGTTCTGTCAGACATTTACTCGAGCTCACATTAATGTGAACACCTTGCCGTGTTGCTTCAGGACATTCATGATCAAGGCTCTCTACAATTTCCTCATATTTTAAGCTCTTAATAAATTTTCTTTTTTGTTATGTTCTGCTATCCATTTAATGAAGCTCACATTAATGTAAACAATTTACTGTGTTGCTTCAAGACATTCATGATCATGGCTCTCCACAATTTCCTGTCTTTCTAGCTCTTAATAAATTTTATTGTTTGTTATATTTTGCCATCCATTTACTCAAGCTTGCATTAATGTAAACACCTTGCCGAGTTGCTTCAGGATATTCGTGATCATGGCTCTCCACATTTTTGTGTCTTTCTAGCTCTTAATAAATTTTATTTTTTGTTATGTTTTGCCATTCATTTACTGAAGCTCACATTAGTGTAAACACTTTGCTGTGTTGCTTTATGATATTCGTGATCATGGCTCTCCACATTTTCCTGTCTTTCTAGCTCTAAATAAACTTTATTTTTGTCATATTCTGCCATCCATTTACTCAAGCTCGCATTAATGTAAACATCACTTTAGTCAAATGAAGCCTTGAAAGAAGTAAAATGAAAAACGTTTTTCCATTTTGTCATAGATGTTTCTAATATCTTCTTTTATGCGCCATCTCCCTTCAGGATATAGGCAGCCACATCCTTTGACATCACCCTATTCCTTGTAGCTTTTAATACCCCTTCTTATATTATCTCATTCAACCCAACTCCCACTCTGTCATCTAGTTGTCCAATAATTTTATTCTGATGTTTGCAGTGTCAGATGAAGGTGTGATATTTCTGCATTCAATAGATGAGAGTAGCATCAAATTAGCCCTGCACCTGGCTTCCCCTGATGGTCTGATATGAAATTTGATTGTAATGAATGTTAGATCTATTAGTCTCGTAAATTTTCTTTATGTTCCATAAATGATTATATGACAATATAACATATTTATTTGAATTATTAACTTCCCTTAACAAATGTAAGCACAGTACAAGATTGGCAGGTTGGTCTCATTATTTTACAGTTGAAATTGCAAGTTCTATGCTAAGGGTTTCATCTTTTACTTTTTCTCAACTATGGAACTTTTTCAGCTTCTTTCTTTGGAAGGTATGTTTTGCTATGTGCCTTTAGATGACTGTGTCAAAACACTTCTCAGATGCAGTATTTACATTATTTGAACTATCGTCCTCATCTTTGTTACCATTTGTACTATGTTTCGGCTGTTGTAACACTCTGGACTTCTTCAGGTGCCAGGAATTTTGAAAACCCTTTATTACAATCAGTGGGGTATGTCATTCTCATTCCTTACATAAAGCCTTGATTGGAAGTCATGAGTTATCTCCCTCTAATCCTGCAAGTTACTCATTCACCACTGCTGTAGCCTGGTATTGAACTCACAACTTTAAGAGCGAAATCAGGAACTAACCAATGTCTATCCATTGGGCAATGTGTCCTTAAGGAATGCAAGGAATGAGAATGATATACCCCAGTGAATGTAATAAAGGGTTTGGTTCAAAATTCTTAGCACCTGAAGAAGGCCGGAGTGTACAAAAGCTGAAACATCATACAAATGGCAACAAAGATAAAGACAAAAGTCCGAATAATGTAGATACTGTAAATACTAACTCATCTAAGAAATATAGACAAATACTCTCCAGATAGTTACATTTTTTTATTTGTTTCAATTCTTCACTTGC
Organism: Ascarosepion bandense; assembly: GCA_037127315.1. Classification (NCBI taxonomy): domain Eukaryota; kingdom Metazoa; phylum Mollusca; class Cephalopoda; order Sepiida; family Sepiidae; genus Ascarosepion; species Ascarosepion bandense. Next base: position 1,769,985 of record JBBBDQ010001484.1, read on the forward strand.
ATATTGTATTGTTCTTCTTGCTAACAACCATGAATTCTGTTTCCTAACAACTTATAGGTGAATCACTCAACCTCTGTAAAATATCAACTACTATCAAATACATATTCATTGGTTCTGCCAAGTCTAACCTTCATGTCTAGGCCCTGCAATGCCACTTATATAATAGCAAACTAACCATATTACCTTTATATTCCATCATCAAGAAGTATATTCCACTCAGATAGCTCTTTGTTTGAAACACTGTTCTGTAGAACAAACTTCCTAGTAGACATTTACCCAATTTTAACCTGCTCAATCAACTTGTAGCAAGACTATTCTGAGGACCCTAGAAAGGACTACAAATAAACTGCAAGAAAACTGAATGCATGGTCATCAGCAAAAAGGGCAGCCCAAAATACTAAATACAGGTGGGGGATACTAAAATCAAGCAAGTACAAAAATTTAAATAGCTGGGAAGTGTTCTAACAAGACGGAAAGTGTGACACAGAGATCTGAAAGCAAATTGGCATGGCAAAGAAAGCATTCCAGAAGTTGAGTAAAGTATTAAGAGACAAGAAAATTTTGCTAGAAACAAAGAAGAGAGTACTGGATTGCTGTAGGATGTCAGTTCTTTAATATGGCAGTAAATGCTGGACAATATCATCAAAGATGAAGAAAAGATTGAAGCAACTGAAATATGGTTCTACAGAAGGATGCAGCAAATATCATGGATTGAGAATGTGAGCAATGATGAGGTTTTCTAAAGGATGGAAATGACAAGGAAATTAATACTGAGTATCAAGAAGAGACAGCTAAAGTTCCTGGGACATGCAATGAGGATGGAGGGCTTGGAGAATCTGATACTAACAGGCCAGACAGAGGGAAACAGAGACAGAGGAAAGCAGCGGATAACATATTTAAAGGACCTGATCAGGTAGATGATGAAACAAGTAATGCTGGTGTAACAGGAGAAAGTGTGCTAAGAGCCACCAGGGATAGGGAGATATGGAAAGCCATGATCACGTATGTCCTGAAAGGACAGGGCACATTGAAGAAGTCTACAGTTAACTGTTATCTGCCCCTACAAGAAGAAGTCTACAGTTAACTGTTATCTGCCCCTACAAGAAGAAGTCTACAGTTAACTGTTATCTGCCCCTACAAGAAGAAGTCCACAGTTAACTGTTATCTGCCCCTACAAGAAGAAGTCTACAGTTAACTGTTATCTGCCCCTACAAGAAGAAGTCCACAGTTAACTGTTATCTGCCCCTACAAGAAGAAGTCTACAGTTAACTGTTATCTGCCCCTACAAGAAGAAGTCTACAGTTAACTGTTATCTGCCCCTACAAGAAGAAGTCCACAGTTAACTGTTATCTGCCCCTACAAGAAGAAGTCTACAGTTAACCGTTATCTTCCCCTACAAGAAGAAGTCTACAGTTAACTGTTATCTGCCCCTACAAGAAGAAGTCTACAGTTAACTGTTATCTTCCCCTACAAGAAGAAGTCTACAGTTAACTGTTATCTTCCTCTCCTGCCTATATAAACCACTGTTTAACATAGTCTTTACCTTGGGTGACTCCATGACTAGTACAATGAGAACTTCATTGTAAAATAAAAGATATTACTGTTCTTAGATGTCATCTTTGTGAGTGATATCCCAACTTGTTACTTTTGATTCTATAAAACTTTGAAAGTACTCAAGTGAGTTCATAAATGTTGATTGCCAAGGTCAGAACCCAATTTCAAAGCTTTTCTATGTCAGGCAGGTTATATCGGATTTCACAGCATGACAATGATATACAGAGTGTTTGTTTCTGTGTGTATCTTCTGATTCAATATACAACAAACCTAAGAAGTCAGCCAAAATTTGGCAAACATGTGGTATTTGATCCCCGGAGTAAAATAAACAAAGTGTAATCATGCTCAATTGATTCTGAAGAGAAAAAGAAAACTTGTTATTTCATCATCAAGTGCTTTTGCTGTCAGAGCAACTGTTGAAGTCATTTCCTCCCTTGTCTTGTTAAACACTAGCATGTATGACATATTGTAATCATGCTGAAATATAACCTTCATTTTCTATTTACTCCTTTCAATCAGGGCATGGGCAATAATGGCTCTCCAAACTTCCTATCTTTTATAGCTCTTAACAATGTTTACCATCTTTCGTTTTTGAATTCAGTATATCCTGTGAGTGTCAAATTCTTAAACCCTCCTTCCAGTTACTGACACTGTTGTCTGTGACTGTAAATTTCGAGTGCTCCTGCTATGCACCTCGGTGTCCTCGACCAAATCCAACGAAGAATCTGTAATGTGATTAAACCCAACTTGGCAGCTAGGATACAGTCACTTTCTCACCATTGCAGTGTGGCTTCTCTGTGTCTCTTCTACAAATACTTTCAGGGCTTCTGCTCCGATGAACTTAGCTCACTGGTACCTTCTATATATAAATTTTTTCAAGTAACAAGATTAGCAACTAGGTCCCTCACTTTTACTGTGAAACCAATAAATTGTAAATGCAAATTCTACTCCATCAGCTTCTTTTCTCGTACTTCCCGCCTGTAGAATTCCCTTCCACATACTTACTTTCCTGACAGATATAATCCCCAAGAATTTAAATGTATAGTCAACAGTCATCTCCTGTCTCACTGACTAACATCCTCTCTCTCATGCTTTTTTCTTCGTCCACCCCACTCTCATCAGTATTCTCTTCCTTCTCTTACTCTCTTCCTGACACTCCCTGCAACCTCTCACTCCTTCTCATAACCTTCCTCCTATGTAACCCCCTGCACAACAGTGGCAGTAAAATGCCTTGCTTGGGGCCACTTAATTATAAAAACAAAAATATCAGTTTATACCTCAATTGAAAAAGTTTTGTTTCAGAAAGAGAAACTCTCCAAAGAATTAATTAAATGTTGTATATTAAAAACCAACACCAAAATATTTTTCACAGGCAACCGCTCCTTCCTTCCATTAGCATGGGCCAAGTGAGTCTCCCTGAGAACAATACACTGTGCCTCCTCGGCCTTACTCTCTCTTCTGATCTCAAGTGGACCCAGAACAGTGAGTCAATAGCTAAATCCACTGCTAAGAAGGTTGGGTCACTGTGTTGGGCCAGGATGTTTTTCCCACCTGAATCCATCCTGCATATATACAAATCAACTATTTGTCTGTGCATGGAATACTGCTACCATATATAATCAGGTGCCCCTGCTGTTCACCTCAGTGTTCTTGACAGGCTCCAAATGAGAATCAGTAATGTGATAGGTACCGACTTGGCGGCTCAACTTCAGTCACTTCCCCACTGACAGGATGTGGCTTCCCTTTGTCTGTTCTATAAATACTTTCATGGCTTCTGCTCCAATGAACCTAAGTCACTGGTGCTTCTGCAACAGGTGTTTACTCATACAACCAGACTGGCAACTGGGTCTCACCCATTCACAGTTAGATCAACCAAATGCAGACGACAATTCTACTCCTGTACTTCTTTTCTCACACTTCCCATCTGTGGAAGTCGCTTCCATAATCTTGCTTTCCTGATGATACAACCTCCAGAAATTTAAATGCAATGTCAATACACATCTCTTAACCACTTAACTCTACTTCCTTCTTCACCACCCCGTATATCCTTTCCTTTCTCTCCACCTTTGCAACTTTCATCACACTTGTATTCCCATCCTTCTTTTGCTCCTTTCTAACTGGTTCGTCTTCCTCTTCACTCTCTTCTAATTAATCTTTTTACTCTTATGTAGACCCGTGCACATCAGTGGTGTTACCGCCTTGCTCGGGGGGATATGATTAAAAAAAAGACACAAGGTTCAATTAGCTGATGAAACACTGGCTCATTTACCATAGCCCAGATAACTTAAAAGAAAATATTATTGATCTCAGCATATTTGGAAGTTCATGGCAGAAGTTAGAGTGTCTTCTTCTTCATGTGCCGTGTCCCTTCAGGATGTAGGCAATCATGGACTTTCACTTGGCTTCGTCACTTGTTGCTCTCTATATTTTGTCTCTTGGCATCTCTTGCCAAACCCATCTCTGCCATCTGTTTGCTCAAGCATATCAACTAGGTCTCATGCTTCTTTCCCCTGTTTCTCTTTCTCTCTATCTGTTCTGTGAGTATTAAATTCTTTCCTCATTACATGTCTCAGAAACCTCATCTGTCTCTTCCTTATGTTAAGTATGTTTTTCTTCCTTGTTTCCATCCTGCTCCAACAACTTGTCATGTGCATTCACATGTGCAGGCCATGTTATCCTCAGCATCCTTCTGTAAAACCACATTTATGGTGCCTCAAGCCTCATCTTCATTCTTGACAAGATCATCCAACATTCACTGCAATACAGAAAGACAGACATCACATATCAATCTAGCACTCACTTCTTTGTTTTCAATAAGATTTTCTTGTCTCTCAGTACTCTGGTTAGCTTTTGAAATGCTTCCTTGTCCATGCCAATGCATTTTGGATCTCAACATCACACTATTCATCCTCCTCAGCATGTTCCCCAGGTATTTAAATTTCTTTATTTGTTTTATTTTAGTTTCTCCAACCTGTAGTTGGCATTTTTGGGTCTTCTTTTTGCTGATGACAATACATTCAGTTTCTTGAAGTTTATGCTTAGTCCTTTCTTATCACTTTCTATTGCTATCTTCTGTAGGAGGTTCTGCATTCTTCTTTCCATGTCTGCTATCAGCACTGTGTCATCTGCATATTTTGCATTGTTGAAATTGTGGCTGCCAATGATGAATTCTGGCAAGGGTTTTATTTCTCTCAGAATTGTTTTACTGTATAAGTTGAATAGATCCAGTTAGAAAACACATGCTTGTATTACCCCTCTTTTTATTTTTGTATACCTGCTGAATTCACTTCCTATCCATATGCAAGCGGTATGCTGCCAATATATATTCTTCATTATCCAAACATTTTTTTCCGAAAATGTCGAGGTTGTCATCCATCTCTATCAAGTTTTTGGGGTGTACTTTGTCAAATGGCTTTGTGTTGTCTATAAGGCACAGATTTCTATTGCTTTTTCAGATAGCATTCTGAGCATGAATGTTACATTCCTAATTCAAATCTGATTACAGATTTATTGAACTAAACTGACAACACTATCCAACAAAATAGCTTGCTTCTGTTCACATAAACCAAATAACACATTGAGGTATAAAATTCAAGCCATTAAAAATGAAAGGCTGTATTTAGAATTCAGTAATAAACTAGAGTCAAAATAATTGTCTATAAGTTCTGATCAAAACAGAACAATCAAATAATGGTACTATTGTGTCAGTAGCTGAAGCATGTAAAATTATTACAAGAATACCTATGAGGAAAAAAAAAGAGGTGAGAATCCTGAGTTGAAAAGATTGATACAAGAAAGAAACAGAAAAGGAAAAATGTAAAGGAAAATATTAAAAAATTACTAAAAAATATTTAAATCTTTCAGAAATAAATAACTCTGGAAAACTGGAAACAAAATTAACAAAGGAATGTGCCATAGATAATGTGTTAAAATGTGGAACAAAGCAAAACATCACTGTGACATCATACAATCAAAACCACCATAGACCATGGAAGAAATGCCCTGTTTTATAATCAACTTTGAAACACACGACTAGGCTAAGAATTAGAGTCAGCCTTATTATTCACTTTTACAATAATTCACAATGTCGTTTGAAAACCTGGTTTTTCCCAAATAGAAAGAATGATTGACCATATGCTTAAAGAAAAAGTTGAAACCAGATTTTGCAAGTAGGTGTTAAATTGATTTTTGACCAATGAGAGCAACTTGCAAGACTTGAGAACTTAAAGATTCAGTGCAAAATTCAAAAGGACAATAAAAGGCTGAGATGAGAGCCAGTCTCAGTCAACAGTCAGTCAGGGATGAAAGTAGCAAAGACTAAAAGCTAATATGTAAGGAGAGAAGATTCAAGCTGACCTGGACATTTGTACTCTTTCTCTTTCCTTCTTGCATGCTGATTTTTCTACTTCTTCTTCTCTATCCAAAAACATTCCTACCAAACAAAACACATGCATATACTCTTTCAACAGTTATGACTATGAACATTTTCTACATCTCTTGATACCCTTAACTTTCATTAATTTCCATGAATTTTTGTTATTATTTCCTTTGAATAAATTTCTATTTTAACATGAAAAATATATATTTTATTTTTACCTTATTCCGCACAATTCCACAAATTCCAACCTGCTGATAAACAACCTTCTGATGAAAACCTTCTGATGATAATTCTGGATAAAACTTAAAACTATAAAAGCTGTAGGGAGCTTGGTTATGTCTGACACAAGGCCAAATCAAAATAAATATTAACCAGCTCCCTACGCTACAGGCTTATTTTCTTCCCAAATTCACTAACAAGTTTCTCAATTTCATGAAGAAAATTTGGTAGCAGAAATGCATTCCAAAGAGTGGAAATTATCTTGCAGTAATGCACTATGGAAACAAAAAGCTTGATCTCAAGATACATACACATAACAAAGGTATTTGGATCAATTAGGTTTCTTCTTTCTCACAGATCATTCAAAAGGTTTGTGTTTAATTTTCATTATAAATATAAAAAAACTACTATTTGACACTTGCTTGTTTTGGTGCTGATTCCTGTTGTATTTGAGATTGAAACCTTGCATTGTTCAGTTGCAAATCAAACATTGTTGAATCTTGATATTTCATAAAGTTAGAAGATGAAAAGTTTCACTTTCACTATATTTTACTCAATGAATTTTGTAAATGATGAAGCATCAGAATTGTGTCAAGAATTATTCAAAAGGTTTATTTGAATCATGCTCCAGCCCTTCGAGCAATCCATAAGTGGTTTGCCAGATTTTGTCAGGGTGATTTTATTCTAAATGATCAACTTTATTCTGTACAAGCTTCTAACATTGACAAAGCTTGCTATGGTAGAGAATAAAATGTTTTGAATGGAAGAGATGGGTAAGAATTTGAAAATCGATATCTCAATTGCCTTTTGCCATTTGAATAAACTTGAGTTCATTTTCAAACCCAACACGTAGATGCCACATCCTCTGATGGAACAGAACCAAATCAATTGTGTTTCTGCAACAATTTCTTTGCTATTATAGCATGAAAAGGGGCCAGTTTTGTACAGAATTGTCACAAAGAAAAATGGATCATTCATGATAATGTTTAGCATGATGAGAATCAAAACAAGCTTGTAAATGTGCAGAACCCATGGCTAAAGCAGGATTGCATCCAGTGAAGATATTGCTGTCCTTTTACTGAGATTACAGAGCGATAATTCACTTTGACCTTCCATTTAGAGAAAATAGCTGCAAAGAAGTATTGTGGCCAATTCCCCAATTTCAATGCAGCTATTCAAGAAAAACAGCCAAATTTGGCAAATCTAAAAGGTGTCATTTTCCACCATGCCAAAAGAAAACCGTGTGTTGTAAAACAGATCTTGTGGAAACTTAAAGAGTTTAAATGGAAAAACCTTCAGCACCTACCCTATTCTTCAGAATTTCATTTGGTTTGGTCTCTCCAGAAAAAGTAAAATAACAAAAAAATTGGACTCTGAGAAGTAAATTGGAAACTACATCACAAAATTCTTTCAAAAAAAACATAGACTTTCTACAAAATGGCATCAACAAGTTTGTAGAACAATGTAAATTTTTTTGTACAGATGTAAAATTTTGCTTTTAATTTTCTTTTATTGTTTATTAAAAACCATAGAGACTATGTTATTGACTAATAAATTTTTTGTAATAAAAATAATAAATTTTAAAAATATTTTTTAAAATCAGGTGCAAAGGATGGTCAAGAAGACATCGAAAATTGAAAACTGATAATTTGAGTTAATGTCGAAGAAAGATGAAGAACAAAGGAAACTCACAGAAGAGGAACTCACAGAAGAATTAGTTAATTGTCAAACAATGGATCCAGCCAGCAATTTTACTGCAATACATCATCCATTCCCAAATACTGTCAACTCATTATTCTATATCTGATATATATATATATATAAACTCAATGCATCATCTAAGGTGGTTTTGATCTATAATGTATTTTGATGGATAAGTTTTTGGATTGCATATAACAAATTGTTTAATTTTATCAGAACTTTCAAAAAACAGGAAGTAAAGCAATAAGACCCAGAAAAAAAGATCTATTTACATTATCGTCTTCATTTAGAGATTTGAAATCATTGCCTATATATATATTAATTATACATATAGGGTTATTTTGATTAGAAATAACAAGGTTTGAGTTCTTCCATTTTCTCACAAGTTGCTATCCTTTGTCATTGGTCTTTCTCTTTCATCAGTTCTCAATGGATATTGAAACTGCTGATGGTGTTGTGACTCATTGATTAACAGAAACACAACACAACTGTTCTAATAAAACAAACACAGACCTTCAAGATATACTGCGACAACTAACCTGGTGTACTCATCCAAGATTACAAAGGGAACAGAGCAGTGACAAAGGATTACAACTTGCTCAGATTTTACAGAAAATCGAGGACCACAAACATTGTTGTTTCTAATCAAAATAACCCTATCAAAACTAAACTAGTAATGACTAATATATATATATATATATAGAGAGAGAGAGAGAGCAAGAAAGTAAAAGAAACACATAGATTGAAACCAACTGTTCAAGCATTTACTTTTATAAAGAGTGCTCAATAAAATTTTGTCCTAAACACAATATAACTAAGAATACTACAATCACTCAAGCCAAATTCTGACCTAAATTTCCTATCCCATGTAATCACAGATATTAGTCAAATAAAAATATAATAATTATAAAACAGACCTGAAATCCAACCTCCTGACAAAAATTATTGTCTACCCATTTAAAAAATCTAAGGTCCCAATATATAGCTTACCCATACAAAATTAAAAAGTGACCTGTCTAGATATAAACCACTCCTAACCCAAATGTGTATCTTTATGGTTACAAATTGCTGATTGATGTTTTCACCATTTATTTTCAGTTCAACATATAACCAGAAGAGGAGCGGTTCTGCTCTGAAACATGAAAACTTTTGTGTAGTGATACCATGTTTTTATAAACCATTGTAACAATTATTACAATATATATATATATATTTTAAATGTTTATTATAAAAACATAGTTTAATGCAACACACAAGCTGTTAGGTTTCGGTAAACTTTGTTAGTACCTCATCAAGCAGTGAAATATTTTACTGATAGAAATTTGTATGTATAGAAATTTTAAAATTTAAAACTTTAGAAACAATGCATTTGTTACCATATCTAGTCAATTAAAGGGTGTTGTGGAATTCAAAGGATTGTACTCGTTTAACCAATAGAAAGTAAGTCAATAACGGAGAGTGGAATGAATTAAAAGGATAGAGGTGGGGAGAGAATTAAGATGTCATGAAAGCTCATTTTTTTTGGTGTCGGTTTATGAAACATTTGAGTGTATACAATTGTGTTATGACATGTATTGAATGTGCTTGTGGAACAGTTACAAATTTATTTATTAACATGATAGACTAAACTATCGCCCAGTTCACACTCCACGTCTGTTGAACAGGTGAAGAGGCTCATCCCTTGTTCCCTGTTTAGGATGTGGTTTCTGGCTTTCTCTTTTCCAATCTTTTCACTCCTACATAGCCCCCTGCACATCAGTGGCATTACTGCCTTGCTCGGGGTGATATGATTAAAAAAAAAAATTATGTTTTCTTTCCTTAAACAAAATGTATTAAAATATAATGTCAAACATATGTAGATGACATAGGAACAAGAAATGCCATATTTATTATTAGGATGCTCTCTGAAATGGCAATACAAATGAAGGACTTATACCTGTGCTTTATTGATTATGCAAAGGCGTTTGACAAAATATGCCACAAAGAATTGATGGAGATGCTCGGCAGCCTGGACATATTGGGGAAAGACTTCAGAGTAATCAAGAATCTTTACTGGCAGCAAACCACTTGCATATGGACAGGTAATGAATTGTGTAGATATACAAAGATAGAAAGGGGCGTAAGACAAGGATGTGTCTTTTCACCAGATCTGTTCAACTTGGACAGCAAGAATATTTTGAGGACCCTAGAAGTTATGCCTGGATTCGTAATTGGCCACAATTTAAACAATCTCAGGTACGCAGATGATACAGTGCTGAAAGCAAACACAGAAAGAAAACTACAAGACCTCCTATAGAAGGTAGCTGAAGAAAATAACAAGAAATGGCTAGAAATAAACTGCAAGAAAACCAAATGCATGGTCATCAGTAAAAAGGGCAGCCCAATATGCCAAATACAGGTTGGGGATACTAGAATCAAGCAGGTACAAAAATTTAAATAACTGGGAAATGTTATAACAGAAGATGGAAAGTGTGACACAGAGATCCAAAAGTGAATTTGCATGGCAAAGGAAGCATTCTGGATGTTGAGTAAGGTATTAAGTAACAGGACAATTTTGCTAGAAACAAAGAAGAAAGTACTGGATTGCTACATGATGTCCGTCCTTCAATATGGCAGTGAATGCTGGACAATACCATCAAAGATGAAGGAAAAACTTGAAGCAACTGAAATGTGGTTCTACAGAAGGATGCTGCGAATATCATGGATAGAACATGTGAGTAATGATGAGGTCTTGGAAATGATGGAAACAAAAAGGAAATTAATACTGAGCATCAGGAAGAGACAGATGAAGTTCCTGGGACATGTAATGAGGAATGAGGGCTTGGAGAATGTGATACTAACAAGCCAGATAGAGGAAAAAAGAAACAGGGGAAAGCAATGGATAACATATTCGAAGGAGCTAATCAGGTGGATGATGGAATGAGGATTGCATGGTGTAACAGGAGAAGGCATTCTCAGAGCCACCAAGGATAGGGAAACGTGGAAAGCCATGATCGTCTTCGTCCTGAAGGGACAGGGCACATAGAAGGATCAGTTAATGGAAACAAACTAATTATCAGAGGATAGGAAAATATTATATATTAGTGCAAGTGGTTAGAGTTTGATTGTGGAATCTAGTTATATTATCGCAGAAAATATATTAACTATACTAGGAAGATTTTAAAATATTTTTAATTATATAAGCAAGATTTTTAACCAAAATACTCTTAAATTAAGTTACAGCTGTATTGATAACCTTGAAAAGAACATCAAAAAGCATAATAATAAAATTTTAAATTAATGTAGCAACCTAATTAAACAACGCTATCTTAAAAATTAATGATAATTATACCAATTATTGCAATTGTTAAAAACCGAATGAGTGTCCATTACAAAAGAGATGTATAACTAACTCTATAGTTTAGTAATGCACTATTTCTACAAGTTAAAAAATTTTATATTAGAAGCATCAAGAATCCATTTAAAACTGGTTTGTATCAGCACATTTTATCTTTTAATAATGAGTGCTGTTGTAGCACTTCATTTCCACATACTACTGGCATTTAAAAGAAATCAATAAAATCCTTACTGTAAAATGGAACATATTAAAAAAACTAAAATATGTAAATTGTTTACATGAGCCATGTTTTCTGTGGTTACAGGATAAATTTTAAGTTATTAAATTCCCTAAATTAAACCTGTTAAACAAACACAACAAAGTAAATTCCATCTGCCACCATCATCTTATATATACACTATAGTATAGTTAATATATTTTCTGCTATTATATGAACTAGATTCCCTTTAATTGACTGGATATGGTAATAAATGTGTTCTTTCTAAATGCTTAAATTTTTACATTTCTACATATATTAATTCCTAACAGTAAAATATTTCACTACCTGATGAAGTTCTAACAAGTAGTATTGAAACATGACAACTCTTGTGTTGTGGTAAATTTTGTTTTTTTTAATAAATACTTATAATAAAAGTATCACTATTAATATTGTTCTACTAGGTATCAGGCAATCTTTAAAATAAATACTATGGACAATAGACTGCTAACCCATTTGTTTGTACTACTCCTAATATATATATATATATATATATATATATATATATATATATGAAAATAAGTTGGATATTTTTATAAATCCATTGGTAATAGTTTATTTTGCAGAGCTCTTACAGGCCACTATGAATTTGGTACAGGAGCAGTCTGTAAGAGCTCCGCGAAATAAGCTGTTACTAATAGATTTATAAAAATATGCAACTTATTTTTATTATAATACATTGTTAAATACTAACATTGTGTTCTCATTGAATTTAATCCCCTGTGGAATTAACCTTCCTAAGTTTCAAAGATACTAATATATATATATATATATATATATATATATATATATATATATATATATAAACTGATTCCCACTAGAACATAACCACCCACAACTTTAAGTTTGATGCATGTATGTGAAATTTTCAGCCAGCTGGTACCAGTTATAGAAGAAATAAGGATATTTATCCACCTGAGTGAGTTCAAAACAGGAAAAATTGTTGGTAATAAAACCAACAGAGCTCACCAAGCAGGAGCATTATCCTAGATGGCCAAGATGAAAAAGAAAGCAAGAAAATGCAAAAATGACTTTCCAGTATACAGAAAAAACAGGAAGCATTTTCATGTAGGAATCAGTTTATAATTATTAAGTTCTGCCTCAATGTAAGGCATTGAAAACTTTTTTTCCAGTGTTCGATTCTAAGTAGGTTCTTTGGTTTCCTTTGAGCAGGTGATTTCCTTCAAGTGTGTGTGCATATATATATATATATATATATATATATACATGAATCAAATTAATAAAGAACAAGTAGGAAAAAAGTGTCTTTAATCTAACATGTTTCACTTATGATAAGCTTCTTCAGAGATTTATTAAGGATGAATGATTTAAAAATCATGTTAGATTAAAGACACTTTATTTCCTAATTGTTCTTTATTTATTCTGTTCATCTTGTTGAATTCCGATCCACATATCCAACTCATATATATATATATATGCTCTCACACCCTGATTGAGCACTCTGGAAGAATGGTAGACTTTGAAAAACAGTAGCTACGCTGGCATGTTTTTTCTTTTTTTTTTTTTTTTTAATCATATCACCCCGAGCAAGGCGGTAACGCAACTGATGTGCAGGGGGCTATGCAAGAGTGAAAAGATTGGAAATGAGAAAGCCGGTAACCACATCCTAAACAGGAAACAAGGGATGATCCTCTTCACCCGTTCAATAGACGTGAGTGGAGTGTGAACCGGGCGATAGTTTAGTCTATCTACTCCAATTGAAAAAAAAAAGGAGAAGAATGGAAATGAGTAAAAGATTGGCAAAGAGAAAGCCGGAAACCACATCCTAAATAAGAAACAAGGGATGAGCCTCTTCACCCATTCAATAGATGTGGGTGGAGTGAGAACCAGGCGATAGTTTAGTCTATCTACTCCAATTGAAAAAAAAAGAGGAGAAGAATGGAAATGAGTAAAAGATTGGAAAAGTGAAAGCCGGAAACTACATCCTAAACAGGAAACAAGGGATGAGCCTCTTCACCCATTCAATAGACGTGGGTGGAGTGTGAACCGGGCGATAGTTTAGTCTATCTACTCCAATTGAAAAAAAAAAAAGAGCAAAAGAATGGAAATGAGTAAAAGATTGGAAAAGTGAAAGCCAGAAACCACATCCTAAACAGGAAACAAGGGATGAGCCTCTTCACCCGTTCAATAGATGTGGGTGGAGTGTGAACAGGGCGATAGTTTAGTCTATCTACTCCAATTGAAAAAAAAATTAGGAGAAGAATGGAAATGAGTAAAAGATTGGCAAAGAGAAAGCCGGAAACCACATCCTAAACAGGAAACAAGGGATGAGCCTCTTCACCCATTTAATAGATGTGGGTGGAGTGAGAACCGGGCGATAGTTTAGTCTATCTACTCCAATTGAAAAAAAAAGAGGAGAAGAATGGAAATGAGTAAAAGATTGGCAAAGAGAAAGCCGGAAACCACATCCTAAACAGGAAACAAGGGATGAGCCTCTTCACCCGTTCAATAGACTTGGGTGGAGTGTGAACCGGGTGATAGTTTAGTCTATCTACTCCAATTGAAAAAAAAAAAAGAGGAAAAGAATGGAAATGAGTAAAAGATTGGCAAAGGGAAAGCCGGAAATAATAGCGGTATTTAAAAAACATTGTTTTTATACGGACTCAAAACCTGAGCAATTAGAAAATACCAATTTATGTGATGACAAACCGAATGTAATATTTTTTAATAAAATTTAGGGGTTTTGCTTTGTCTATTTATAGCCTGTTTAGCCTGCTTTTTTGTGATTGATTATTTGCTGTACTTAAGCTTATCTTGGATGGTGTACTTTTTAGTGGCTCAGATGAGAATCTGCGAGCCGGGTTCAAATTCTGTTAAAGCTCACGTTCAAATAATCTTTGGAACGGTATTGATCCATTCATTCTCCACAAGCTATGGATTAAATAGTAAGGTAGACTGGGATCTTCAAACTTGGTTGGTAACCAGTCTAGGAGAAGGACAACTCTGAATTCAAAAATGGTTGTGTCTGTAGATTAGTAACTATTTGCTAAAACGATCACAGCAGCAAAGACTAGCGTGTTAAAATTTGTGGCCCGGTATTCCATAATGGAGGACCTGAGTGACTAAGTTTAGCTCACATTGGTGGATCAATAAGTTAATAACCTAATAACTAAAAATAAAAGGATTTTATTTTTGCAACAAATATTTATTTTTTATTATAATCTCTTTTCTTGTCAGTGTGCATAATGTTAACCATGTCCACCATAGTTTATGAATATAGAATACAGCGAAGTATGTAAATCTGTTCAATGTAACAACGTCAGAGATTAACGCTCAAAAGTCAGACACTCTACTGAATCGGACAATATCGCCAATACTCGGCAAAATATGGTCGTCTTTATACATGTCGCATTGAATATTTTGAGCCTTCTGACTGGTTAACCCTTGTATTGGTGAACTATCAAATGAATGACTGGCTCACTACTATACAACATTGTTTCTCTATAAATCCCAGAAATCAAACGTTATACTGTTAAAATTGCAGATTAAAATTCAACAATTATCTCTGTGTTAGACGTATATTGTTCTAGCATCATCACACATTAGAACTTGCCTATCTATATGGCGTACCCAGTGAGGATCGAACTCACGGCACAAACTTCCATTCCAGTCATAACTGTAATTTTTCTTTTTAGTCCTCTGTTTAAATTCAAATATTTCTCCAGCATTTTACTTTTTAGAATTTCACGAATCGAAAGTTGTCTCACCACAACCAACACCACTAGCCATGAGTTTTCAAATCAATTTTCTCCAGTTGCTTTCAATGGAGACAAAGTGACAACAAGCTCCATCCAAATGTTTGACAGGTTTTAGATTTTAGTTTCAATTATTCTATTAGGAACTGTTTCAAGCATCCACAAAATAATGAGTTAACTGTTAACTTCATATTCCACCCACACCATTATTATATACACATCTCTCATTCACTAATGAATTAGAGCACTCTGGCTATTGGGCATGTATAATGATAATATACATGCTAAAAAGCCTGCCTTCTTCTACCGAGCATCCATGGCCCAGAGGTAGGATCGCTGACTGATGCCATTTCGGCCAGGTTTCACTCCTTGGTTAAAAGCAATTGGAGTCTAACCATACTGATGAGCTGTGATACAGCAAAACAGATCTATCTGCAAATGACTATATATATATATATATATATATATATATATATATATAATCAATTGTCAGGACTTAGATAAGAATTGATGACAGAAAGTCAATTGATGAATTTAAAAATGATTTTCTATATCACAAAATTACCTTAGGAGTGACTATTGAGAAAATTATGAAACTGATAGGTGAGATCAATAAATATTGTATTTTTTTATGCATGATTCAATAATCATCCATTTTGCAAAATTTATCAGACATTTTGGCAGAAATTCTGTTCACCTTCATATACTTTAAACTACATAATTTTACCTATATTAACTTATTTTATATTTTGCAAGATCTAAACTACAGAGAAACAATATTATTTATGAATTTACATGCCTACATATATTTTAAAGAACTGTTTTCTAGAACAATCTAAATTTATAAATAAACTACATTGGATAGACTACAACAGGTTTAACTAGAAAAATTATAGCATTAACAGGTCTCATTTAAATACACATGGGGACCTACTAAACTCTATCTATAACATACACATTGATAATATAAATATAACAACATGATCATTCCTGAAAAAATGTTCCCCTGAACTCTCCTCTGTTCTCGCCAAACTCTAGAACTACTGCCTCTCTGCTTCTTGCTTTCCTGCCTGCTGGAATTCCTCCTCCATGCTTCCAATATATAAAAACACTGGTGAACCCTCTTACTCCTCTAATTATTGCCCTATCAGCCTCCTACCAATTTTTGGCAAAGTGTTCGAAGCCATCGTCAGTGCCAAGGTGGATCAACATCTCACAGCCTACAGACTATTTTTGGACAAACAGTATGGTTTCCACCTCACCAGGTCTACTGCTGATATGCTCACAACCATCACTGAATATATACATTAGGCTCTCGACAAGAATCCCGAAGCCTGAACTGTTGCCCTATATATCTCCAAAGCATTTGACAGTGTCTGGCATGCTAGCCTTTGATGCAAGCTGCAAGGTTATGGTATAACTGGACATGTGTTTGACCTTACCCAGTCATTCCTTTCAAATCTCACAATGAAGGTAATATTGAATGGATATGCCTCCCAATACTATCATACGAACGCAGGTGTCCCTCAAGGCTCTATTCTAGGTCCTATGCTTTTCCTTATCTACATTAACAATCTCCCAGATGTAATAAGACTCCAAGTAGGCATATACGCTGATGACACTACGGTTCACTCTCGCATCGATCAAAAATCTGCTGAAGCTGACAAAGCAAAACTTGCTACTGAGCTTGAAAAGGACCTCCAATCTGTGGCGGACTGGGGTAAGAAATGGCTTGTGAATTTTAATAGAACTCAAGAGGAATGACTATATAGAATCCCTAGCTAAATCCGCTGCTAAGAAAGTCAATTCTCTGTGTAGGGCCAGGAAGTTTTTTAACCCCTGAAACAATCCTGCACATATATAAATCTACCATCTACCCAAGCATTGAATAATGCTGCCATATCTGGTCAGGTGGTCCTGCTATCCACCTAGGTGTCCTTGACAAAATCCAACAGAGAATCTGTAATGTGGTAGATCCCAACTTAGCGACTCAGATAGAGTCACGTTCTCACCAGTGCACTGTGGCTTCCCTGTGTCTCTTCTGCAAATACTTTCACGTCTTCTGCTTCAATGAACTGAGCTCACTTTGCCCCCTTTATATAAATTTACTCAAACCATAAGATTAGCAACTATGTCCCACTCTTTTACTGTGAATCCAATAAATTGTAAACACAAATTCTACTCCAGCAGCTTCTTTTCTTGCACTTACCTCCTGTGGAATTCCCTTCTATTTACTTGTTTTCTCGACAGCTATAATCTCCAAGAATTTAAATGTAAAGTCTATAGTCATCTCCTATCTAACTAACGTGCATCCTCTCTCTCATACTCCTTTCTTCATCCACTCCACTCTCATCAGTATTTTCATCCTTCTCTTACCCACTTCCGGACACCCCCTATAACCTGTCACTCTTTCTCATAACTTTCCTCCTATGTAATCCCCTGCAAAACAGTGGCAGTAAAATGCCTTGCTTGGGGCGATATGATTATTAAAAAAAATAATCATAATCCACATGTAAAAAAATGTTAAAACTAATAACTGAAGCCTTATCAATAAAAAAGAAAATGCCAATATCAGCTGTGAACATGGTCACAATGTACTCCCTGTATTTTAAATATGAAGCATTCCTTTTACTCTACATACATAAACAAAACAATCTATATATTCAGTTAAAAGTAAAATAAAATTCATCCTTGATAATGCCAATAAGTTTAGCCGAAAGTGCTTGGATAAATAAAATGTTCAGACAAGTTTTATATAGTTTATGTTCTAACAAGAAAAACATTATAAGATCACATGAAAAATTTTATAAAATACTTTCCATAGTACCTTATCTGTCACTTTTAACAAAACTTGCATAAAAGAGGGATTGCTGCCTAAATACATAATATACACATATATATATGTATTTTTTTAAGCTAAATCAATTGGAGTAGATAGACTAAACTATTGCCCGGTTCACACTCCACCCACGTCTATTGAACGGGTGAAGAGGCTCATCCCTTGTTTCTTGTTTAGGATGTGGTTTCCGGCTTTCTCTTTTCCAATCTTTTCACTCTTACGTAGCCCCCTGCACATCAGTGGCGTTACTGCCTTGCTCAGGGTGATATGATTAAAAAAAAAATCTATATATTTATATACATCTGTATATATATATCTCTCTTTCTCTCTCTCTCTATATATAAATATATATCTATATATATCTATATATATATATATATATATATATATACATATATATATATATATATAGGTCCTCACCTCCTCAGTGGACAAGGCTGAATACTTTGCTCGCAGATTCTCTACCAACTTGAGACTAGATTCATCTAGAGTATCTACACCCAACTTCCCACCTAGAACTGATGCCCAACTGAATGACCTCTTCATTACCCCCTCGCTGGTCTCTAAGATAATCTCAAAGCTCGACCCTCATAAAGCGACTGGAGGAGACAGAATCCCAATCATAGTTTTGAAGAAATGTGCCCCTAAACTCTCCTCTGTCCTCTCTAAACTCTACAACTACTGTCTATCTACTTCCCACTTTCCTGCTTGTTGAAAGTCTTCCTCTGTAGTTCCTCTATTTAAGAATTCTGGAGAATTATCTGACCCTGCTAATTACCACCCTATCAACCTCCTAATAATCTTTGGCAAAGTGTTTAAAGCCATTATCAACACCGAATTGGTTCAGCATCTCACAGCCTACAGACACTTCTTGAACAAACAGTGTGGTTTCCACTTCATCTGGTCTACTGCTGACATGCAAACGACCATCACTGAGTATATATACCAGGCTCTCGACAAGAATGGCAAAGATCAAGCTGTTGCCCTGGATATTTTCAAAGTATTTGACAGAGTCTGGCATGCTGGCCTTCTACACAAGCTGCAAAGCTATGGTATAACTGGACAATTGTTAGACCTAATCCAGTCATTCCTCTCTAATCGCACAATGAAGGTAGTATTAAACAGACATGTTGCCTAAAGCTACCATACAAACGTGGGTATCCCTCAAGGCGCTTTTCTAGATCCTACATTCTTTCTGATCTACATTAACAATTCTTCCCAATGCAATCAGATCAAAGTAGGCATGTACACCAACAACACTACCATTTACTCTTGCCTCGATCAAAATTCTGCTGAGGTTGACAAGGCAAATTAATACTGCTGCCACATCTGGTTGGGTGCCTCTGCTGTTCACTTCGGGGTTCTTGATAGAATCCAACGTAGAATCTGTAATTTGATAGATACCAACTTGGCAGCTCAGCTGGAGTTGCTATCTCACCGGTGTGACTTGGCTTCACTGTGCCTCTTCTATAAAGACTTTCACTGCTTCTGCTCCAGTGAACTTAGATCACTGGTCCTTCTAGGTATGAATTTACACAAGCTACTAGATTAGCAAATAGGTCCCACCCTTTTACAGTGAAACTAATAAAATGTAACCACAATTTCTACTCTAACAGCTTTTTTTATCGCATATCCCGCCTGTGGAATTCCCTTCCATATACTTGCTTCCCCGACAGCTACAATCTCCAGGAATTTAAATGTAAGGTCAATAGACATCTCCTATCTCACTAATCCATCCTCTAAATCTCTTTTTTTCCCTCTACTTCACCCCTATTCTCAGTATTCTCATCCGTCTATTACCCTCTTCCTGACATTTCCCATAATTAACTCTCTTTCTCATCACTTTCCCCTATGTAACCCCCTGCACAACAGTGGCAGTAGAATGCCTTGCTTGGGGTGAGATGATTTAAAATATATATATATATATAAATATATAAATATATATTATTTTTATCTATTTACGTGAATTAATAAATGTTCATACATAAATAATACACATATATATATATATATATATATATATATATATATATATATAAACATACAATAGCTAATGTTGTCAAGTCTGTGAACAGTGAGGATAATCCAACAAGATCTATTTAATATAAAATATTAAGTGTTATTTCTGTATAGAGAGCTCAATGGATGATATTCAGAGCAATATGATATTTATTAAAGAAAAACTCAACACATCATTTAGATTGGTTATAAGTTATAATTCATTTCTGTGAGATGAATAGGGTCATTTCATCAGACCACATTATATTCATTTCATTCCAGGAAAATATTTATACCGTATCGAGTGAATATAGTGTAGTCTGATGAAATGAGCCAATTTAGTGCATAGAAATTACTTATTATTTTTTACCAATCTAAATGATGTGTTGAGTTTTCATTTCTAAATATAAATATACAGTATGTATATTTATTAGTATATTTAGTATATCGAGGCAGCAAGTAATTTTCTAGACATATGCTATTAAATATAAGAGACAATGAATGTCTATTATGTTTAATCATGAGCCGTTCTAAACGTCGTATTTTTGCTTTAATTTCAGTTGAAAATAAAGACAAAAATTCTCCAACATTTGGATAATTATTTATTGGTTTTCTTCTAAGCTTTCGGCTCACATGAGCCATCTTCAGAGAGGTAGTTTAAACTGAAATATTATAAAATCTACCATCACCGACGATTTTATCCTGTGTTGACATAAAACTCCGCTTGGCAACGGCAATAGTTACCAAAAATAATAAAACGCAGTTCTTAAGTTTGCGATGCGGTTTTATGACGTCACACCGTGTGATAGCGCGAAATGACAACAAAACCATAAAAAAATTTTTTTTTAATTTTTTTATTAGTATATATATATATATATATATATATATATATATATAATCCTTTTCAGACAAGGAAGAAATTCCATGAGAAAATGTTTAAATTCATTTTCAATGAAGAGAACAAGAAATATGGTCCAAGATTTTGATTTTCTTTAGAAACTGTTGGTGAGTTTCATAGAACTACTGAGGGATTTGACATGGGTAAGATATGCTGTGATGTGAGTGGGATGTGATTTAAGTGTGTGGTGTTTTTTTATACTCATTTGAGAATGCTGGCTATCTGATGTATTTATTTTATCAACTGGTTTTATATATCTATGTATGACTTTTTTGTAATTGCTGTGCATTTGAGTTTGGTAATATATTCTAATAGTGTTATTTTCATTATTGTGTTTATGACTAGTTTATATAATTACAACTGTCATTGTTTAAATGAGATTTGATTGACTTGTCAATCATATACTTAAAATAATTAGAACGGCCATTATTAATAGTGTTTGTTCTATATTATTTTATTATTTTGCATGAGGAAATGAGTTTAGTTTATTGGATTAGGTTATTAATGATAGCAGCTTTATATTTTTCCAGACATTCACTGTTAAAGTTCAAATTAGAATTAGTAGACTTTTGTACAGAGATGTAGTCAAATTATCACTGTTATGGTTGATGAAAATATCTAGAAATTGGATTTTTTTTATTGATATTTAGTTTATAAGTGAATTTTAATACAGAATTCTTTCAAAACTTTTTAAAGTTGTATGATGTCATTAATGGATTTGGTTTAGATTAAGACATCATCAATATAGCAGACGTTTATTTTTTGTTGAATATTTTGTTTTTTAAGTTGGTCCTATAAAAGTTTGAAAAGAAAGGGCCTAGGGGTATACTCATAGTAATACCATCAGTGCAGGTATATTTCCAAGGTTATCATGGAAAGGGACTTATGTTCTGGGATTAATTTTCAGAGGTGATAGAGTAAAATAATGGTAAATGTTATTTAAAATAATGTCAACTGTTTCATGGACTGGAATTTTAGTGAATAAATTATCTGTGTCTAAGGACTTAATTCTGACATTTGTTGAAGTGAAGATATGGTACTGTATTTATTAGATAAGTGTGCTATGATTAATCGGTTTATGATTAATTGATATATAGGTTAAGGAACTTGTGATATTATGGGATGGAGTGAATTGCCAGTTTTATGGATTTTAATATTGCCATATAAATAGCTATGATGATATTCACCAGAGAATCTTTCTAGTTTTAATATTTCATGTTATGGTTATTCATAATTTTTAGTTGATTTTCATTGTTTTTTAGCTGAGAAGTTGTGATTTTATGTACTTATTAATTTGATCTTGTATTAAATGTAATTTATTGACATTTATCCTTATTTAATACTACAAAAAGGTTCATTTTCTCAGTATTTCTCATAATTATTATTAGATAAATTATATATATATATATATATATAATATATCTATCTACCTATCTATCTATATATATATATATATATATATATATACAATATATATATCTATCTATCTATATATATATATATATATATATATATGCTGTTCAAAATTTTTTTCTGCAAATTTAACTAATATATGGTCCCACAATGTATCTTACCCAGACAAAATAATTCTCTTTTAAAATTTAAAAAACTTACATTATTTTCTTTATAATTATGCTCTAATATAACCTAAAAATTGAAAATTATTTCATTAAAATAAATAACCCACACAATACTTAATTAGTTTTCTTTATGGCAATATACCATTTTTGATTGAACAATATTGACACACCTAAAACATTTTCTCCAACTACCACTTTCTACTTTTCTAAATAACCATTAATTCATCTAAAATTTTCAAAATAAGTCATTTTCATCATTTATTTTAACATATAACAGTATTGTTCTGAAACATGAACACTTTTTGTGTAGTCATATAATGCTTCTATAAATCATTATAATAACAAAATTAAAATATTAAGCTCTACTCTGTATCAAGCACTTTTTATTAAAGTAAATGCATGCACAGTGGGTTTTAATCTATGTGTTCTTTTACTTTCTTATAATATTTAGCACCTACCTTGGTAGAGCACTATCTACATTTATTTTTGTTTCTTATACCAACAACGAAAAAAACAAATTTAAAAATGCCTAATAAAAACAGGAATATTTCGTGAAACTTAGCCATAAAACTGAGGATTTAATTAAAAGTACAGAAGGATGCTACGGATGCTACGGTTATCATGGACTGAGCATACAAGCAACGACGAAGTGTTAGAAAGAATGACAACTAAAAGGAAATTGATGCTGAGCATCAGGAAGAGACAACTGAAGTTCCTGGGACATGCAATGAGGAAGGAGAGCCTGGAGAACCTGATACTGACTGGACAGATAGAAGGAAGGAGAGACAGAAGAAGGCAGCAGATAACATATTTGCAGGGCCTGATCAGGTGTATGACAGAACGGGGGTTGTCAGGAGCAACAGGAGCAAACATACTAAGAGCCACAAGGGATAGGGATATGTGGAGAGCCATGATCGCCTACGTCCAGGGTACAGGGCACATAGAAGAAGAAGAAAAAAGAACCTGAATCTTATGGATTCAAAAGTAAAAAACTGCACTAGTAACTGAAAAATTGTCTGGTTTTAAAAATAATTTATTTTAAATAATCAACATCTCCTTTAACAAAAGGAAGAATAATTTCCTAAAACATTTGACCATGTTGTTTCAAACATAAAAAGATCAGACAAAGTGTTTGTTAAATCTGACAAAAACTGGTAAATTCTATAAAATTACCACTATGGATCATACAAATTTAATAAAAAAATATAACAAAAAATTATCAAAAGGTAAATAATAATTCATTTAATTTAGTTGAAAAGATAGATACTACAAGCAAAACTATTATTGAAAAACTCAAAAGTAGTGAAAAAGTTAGTAAACTTTGTACTAAAGATGCTTACATAACTTTAAAAACATGACAGACGTAATTTTGAGACAAATCTGCCCTCTACAATCATTAACCCAACTAGGCCAGAAATTGGTAAAATATGTAGAATTATTCTAGAACAGATTAATAACCAAATCAAACAGAACCTTGAATTACTACAGTGGACTAATACAACTGATGTCATAAACTGGTTTTACAATATTAAGGATAAAAACAACTGTTCTTTAATCCAATTTGACATAACTGACTATTATCCGTCAATTTCCAAAGACCTATTCGTCATGGCACTGGAATTCACCACATATTATTCAGACTTAACTAATGATGAATATAATATTATAATGGCCACCAAGACAGCCATTACTATCCACAATCAAGAACAAGTGATAAAAATTAATGCTGATAACCAATATGACATCACAATGGTTGTGTTAGACTCTGCAAAGTCTTCATTTCCCATTGGTTTATTTACTCTATACAATTTCACTATACAGTATGACATAGGGTCATATAGGAATGATGAACTTATGATAGTACAAAATTCCACACATATTAAAATCGATAAAATAAGAAAACTAATCCACAGAGAATTCAAAAGTCTAAATCTAAAAGTAATAATCAAAATTAATTTAAAATAGTAAACTTTCTTGATGTAACACTAAACTTATCAACCATGCATAAAACCTAACAAATATCCATTATACATCCACTCAAAGTCTAATCCCCCACCAAGTATAATCAAAACATATACCCTCCTCCATAGAATATATAATTAGTAAAAACTCTTCTAGTGAAGAAATAGTTTATAAACATAAAGGTTTTTATTATAATGCCCTAAAGAACAGTGGCTACAAAAATCAGGATATCAAATACATAAAAAATATAGCTATAACAGGAAAACAGAAATAGAAAAATCATTTGGTATGTTCTCACTTTTAACCAAATGGTTAGCACCAAGTTAGGGCTGAAGTTCCTCAATTTCATTAAGAAATGTTTTCCTAATAATAATCTACTAAGTAAAATTCTTAACAAAAATACCCCTAAATTAAGTGATAAATGTACAAATAATCTAGAAAAAATCATTAAAATCATAATAATCAAATCTTAAATCAGCACATGAATCCAATTAACAATAACTATCCAGATAATAAAAATAACAATAATACAAACTCATGTAATTGTTGAAATCCTAACAAATGCCCATTGGAAAAAAGGTGTCTAATACATTCTATTGTGTACCAATGTAATATAACATCAAATAAAAACCCAAACATTAAAAAAGTTTACATTGGATCTACCAAGAATACTTTTAAACAGTATTAGTATATTCACTTAATTCATTCAGAAAACAACACATCTCAAAACCAAACATCCCTTTCTGCATATTTTTGGAAATTAAAGGACACAAACAAAACCCCAAAAGTAAAATAGAAACTTCTGAAAAAAACATGAATCTGTAAGTCGTTCTACAACATCTGCCCTCTGTGCCTAAGTGAAAAGCTGCAGATTTTAAAGTTCCCTAAAAATGGGAACCTACTTAACCATAGAGATGAATTGACCATTTTATGTAAATATTAAAAAAATTGTTAAAATTTAATTTATTATAATGTTTCATTTATAACTTATCTTCCAATATATCTTAAAAATTAAAATTTATTTTACTAAATACTGGTTGTTGTTTTTTTTTAACTACAATATACCTTAGTATACTATAATTATTTAATTCTAATTCTAACCTAAAGATTCTAGGCCCTTTACTCATAAAGCAGAATAAATTTAAAAAAAAACTCTTTAAAATTTATTAAATTGCAATGTTTCATTTATGACTTAGGCTCTAATATAACTTAAAAATTAAAAATTATTTTACCAAAGTAAATAACTCAGACAGTACTTAATTGGTTTTTTAAACTATAATGTAACTTAGTATACCATAATTATTAAATCCTGATTCTAAACGATACATTCCAGCCCCTTTACCATAATTATTTCATCCTAATTCTAACCTAAACATTACAGCCTCTTTACTCCTGAAGTAGTAAAAAAATCTAATTTAAAAAAACAACTTAAAATCTAACCTGCTGTTAAAAATTATTGTCTACCCATTTAAAAAATCTATGATCCTACTATGTATCATATCCAGACAAAAGTAAAACACCAAACCATCCTGCTTCCTTTTGCCACCCAGATCTTAACACTCCATAGTTATCTAGTTCTCATTTTTAACTGAACAATATTGACACACCTAAATCATCTTCTCCAACTACCACTCACTAATTTTCTAAATAACTATGAATTCATCTGATATTTTCAAAATAAATCATTTTCACCATTTATTTTAACATATAACCCAAAGAAAAACAGTATTGTTCTGAAACATAAAAATTTTTGTGTAGTGATAAATGATAATATATATATATATATATATATATATATATATATATATATATTTGTCCTGACTTGGCATCCCAGCATCAGTAAACTTCAAACCCTTTGCCTTTTCTATAAATAATTTCACAGTCATTTTTTGGGTAAACACTTTACTAGACTTTTGAATTGAAGTATAGAACTAGACTCATTTATTTACAGTTACTCTAGTTAAGTAAAAAATAAGAAATTTTTTACTTGAAATATTGCATTCAAATTTTATTTTTTAGCTGCAATATTTTAAGTAACAAATGTCTTATTTTTTACTTCACTAGAATAGCTTGTACATTACTTTTCCAGGTTGAATAACGTGTCTTGTTCTTTTCCAGGTTTAATATAATCTTAAGCATATTACTTTTCAAGCGTGCATTTCCCATGATTTTTCCAGGTATTGCTACTAATTTAATATAAATTTAATGCTGAAAACTGCATTCAAAATATTAAAAAACTTATATGCAACTGATTAAAAAAACATAAAAAATTGATTATTTATGATTAATTCTGTGAATCGATTTTGATAAAATGATGAGTGATAAGCAAATTTTGATTGAGAAAAATGATAAAAGATATCATCAGAATTTATATGCTGAAAACCACATGCAAATATATTAAACAGAAAAAAAATTATAAAGAATGAAATTTCTTATTAGAAGCATTAAACACTCACTCACTTATTTACTTATATAGTTAGTCTCCCTTTTTTGACTTCACATATTTTGATGTCACTTTTTTTCTCTTGAACCAAAATTTTAAAACTTCTTTTCAAAATGTAGCTAAGGAGGTGTCCTATCTAACTCTGCAAACTATTTGAAATTTTGTTAAGAATTGAATAAGTGGTGAAACTTGAAAGTTGCCTAGATTCACTGAATATTGGACTTAAGAATATATTCAACCATTTTCATGGTTAAATGATACATATATATATATATATATATATATATATATATATAACTGAGTGGTTAGATACTTCACTTTATAAACAGGAGAACTAGGTTTGAATTTTACCAATGTCAACTTGTTAATGAGGTGACTTCTTGGTATTATCTACATGGGAAATGCCTGAAAGATATAACAAGAGTTGACACTGTATAGAGGTCAACAAAGTTATCTGCTCTTGGAGTGTATAAATGCAAGTGAGAAGGAGGCTGCCATTTGCTTTTTCAAAATTGCTCAGAAACATGTCTAGCAAACTTCTTCTGTACTTTACAGACCCATGCATTTTCAGTGAAACTGAGTCTATGGAACTCTTTGGAAAACTCTTTGGATTTTGTAAAACAGAAGGGGTTATTTACAAAGCAGAGGTACGTGATACAGATGAACAAAGAAAAACATTTTTGAGTATACAAAAAAAAAAATTAAAAAACAGATGTAATAATTGCAATTTTACATTTAATCTGGAAAACCTTAAAATTTGTACAAAACTGGCTAAGCATGTATAGAAATTAAAAACTTAAAATGAATAGGATGCTACTATAACTTGGAATATAACAAAAAAATGCCAAACTATACAGTGGTGGTAGTGTTATAGTGGGTATCTTATCTATTATTTTCCTGTTGTAGTGAAGGGTAATTGTATACTGTCAAATATCAAATTTCTTGATTCTGGGAGTATTTTAACATACCTATTATCAGATTCCATAAGAGTTGATTGCACAGAAAATCTAAGCTTGCACGCACCTATAACTTTTCATGAGCCAATAAAAATGAATATACTTTTATGCATTCACTAATAGAAAAGACAGTTGGCTCACTAAATGTTACCATGTGCTGATGTCTCTAAAAACAAAATTAATATAACTTCTTATTTATTGACCAATCAGGGGCAAAAAATATCTTCAAAGTTAATCCAATCCTATTTTTCACAATCCCATAAATACACATGATCTTTATCTTTTCTTTTCAGAAAGTCACAGGTCGTACACTGAATGCCAAGTCCAAGCAACATGTCTTTTCTGACTCTCTTCTTTCTCATTTACTGTCAACAAAGAAAGAAAGAAAGAATATTACTGAGATTGTCTATCAGATGCCAAGTCCAGGTGGCCTTTATTTTCTTACTCTCTCATCTATGTTTTCATGTTATATTCATTGATTCTATAGTGGGTTGCTTATTGTTTCTTTTTTTGTTAGTTGTGGAATTCCGTTCTAGAGAAGGGTAGTATTATATTGTTGCAGATTAACGGAATTGGGCCTTGTGGTAGATACCCCACTATAAGTCATAAAATGATTATAAAATCAAGAAAAGCAAATTGGGTAGAAAATAAGATTTATATATATATATATATATATATATATATATATATATATATATATCAATTAATGATTTTACAATTAAAGTAATGCTTGAAGTATAGGTCCAACTGAGGTTAAAGTGTTCATGGCAAATAATAAGTTGAAAAAGATAATTAGTTTTTAGGAATGTGGGGAGTGGAGGTATATGAGGAATGTCTTTGAAGTAGTTGCTCCTTAGGTCAGTAAGTACTTTTGAGACAGGGGAGAAAGAAAGAGGCATGTGTAGTAACCACTTGACTCAGGTCAAGGGGATATTGATTACATTCTTCTCTCCTTTGCCCATATGTCTGCTGGGTGCTTTTTATCTCTGCTTTTTATATCTGCTTTTTGAATCAAAACAGCTTGTTTTGGAATTTCACACTTGTATTTGATTCTGGGTTTCCCATTGGCTGGTAAATAAAATTCGAATAGGCTCACAAAATAGAAATTTGATTAATTTTTATTTTTCATCCGGAACATCTGTTCAAATCTACCTGCGCAAAGATGATTTTTGTTCATTTGCTTTCTGGTCATTATAAAGCAAACATCTGGTCCCTTGCATTTGCTCAGTCAGTATCACCACAGTGTTTGCAGATTCTGCCAGGAGGAAAAGTTAGCCATTATGTTGTTTTCAAAACAAAAATTACAGAATATAAGATCCGAAATAATGTGATGATGTAATTATATCTATAAATACATATTAGGTTTGTGCAAACACAGATGAAAGTGTTTTAAGATCCTTAAGTAAGTTCTCCCTAATTTAAAAAATTTTTGGTTGTTTAAAAATTTCAGTTGTGTTTTCATAAAACCCTTGCGTGCATGCTTGAAAAATGTTGTAAAATCAGTTATTATAAATTGCCTGAATATACCAAAAGGTTGAAACCTATGTTCCAGAAATAACTCATTTCAAAATAAAAAATATATATATATATATATATATATATACATACATATACTTACATGTATGAGTATAAAATAAGTGCTAGAATGGACAGAGGAGTGGCTGAAATTGCTTGGAAAAATAATTATACAACATTTTTACATTACTTATCTCCAGCAAAAAGGAAACATCTTAGAATACTGAAAAAATTAATTGTTATTTACTACAAAACATACTTAAAAGAAAGGTTGCTGCCCAAATATATATATATATATATATATATATATATACATATATATATAAGTATGCGGTGTATCCAAAGGAGTATCCTGTACATACAGTGGTAGGATAACTCTCTAAGAGAGCTCTAAATATATATGTATATAAATACATATAGTGCAAATATAAGAAAAAAGTTAGGCAGACATATTATTTCATCAGCTTCCATCTTTATTGTACAGAAGATATTACACAAATGAAATTCCCAAAGACCTTGAAAAAAAAAAATGGAATAAAAATAAAGGTTGCTCCCTTAAAGAAAAATTAAGAAAAAATACAACATTACATCAGTTCGGTGAATACATACACACATTCATACATAAGCATATATATATACACACAACATATAATCAAAGAGCACACATAAGAGCGGATGTCAAAGATACATTATGCAAGTCAGTTAGAATGCTGACATGTAGATTTGAAAAGTAAAGAAAGGGGGTTAGGTGCGAGAGAGAGAGAGAGAGAGAGAGAGAGAAAAGGTAAGTATCTTAAAGCGAAAAGGGAAACAAAAAGAAAGAAAAGAGAAATGTATTCAAATTAGAAAGAAATGATGATAGGAGAAAATGAAAATAAAAAATAAATATTATATATTAACGGTGAAAGGATAAGAAATTAGAGTCTAAAAAAATTAAGAAAATTAAAAATATTTAAGAGATCATAGTTAATCAATCCGTTGTAATATGATTATATGTTGCGTGTATATATAAGCTTATGTATAAATTTATGTATGCATTCGCCAAACTGATGTAATGATGTATTTTTCTTAATTTTTTCTTTTAAGGGAGCAATCTTTATTTTTATTACGTTTTTTTTTGGGGGGGGGTCTTTGTGAATTTTATTCCTGTAAAATCTTCTGTACAATAAAAAGTTGATGATTGTTCGCCTGAAATAAGCCCATACTTCTGATTTACCATGAAATAACGTGTCTGCCTAACTTTTTTCTTATATATATATATATATATATATATATATATATATGTATGTGTGTGTGTGATTGCATAAACTCATATGCAGTGCAATTCTTTGTTTGGAAACATGCACATGTGTGAGGACACATTTCTACCTGTGTTTGCATTGAATATTTGATATATCTATATCCATATTGATATCTATCTATCTATCTATCTATAGATATATATATATATGGTGTATTTGCATTACATATATATATATATATAATTTTTATTCTATTTCATACATTGTAAGTCATGCACCTCCAGATTCGATTATCAAAAACAAATGATTCATCCATTTGTATTGTTTGCTGAATTATGTATATGCACAGACATGTCTTCAGTGCATGTGTCAATTTTTTTGTTTTTAAAAATAAAACTTGTTGTTCCTTAGTTATAATGAGTGCGTGCACAGGATATCGCACAGCTAAGGGTGTAATGTACGAGAAAAAATAATGAATATTGCACAGATATGTGGCATCCAGGCATGTTTTAGTTTGATTAAATTCATGATAGAAATGCTTGTTTAACAGATTGTATTGAATTGAGAATCTCTTTTTTCTTTGTATTTTTAAAACATCTTCATCTTCTTACCTGTCGGATATTTCAGAACATTTGCTAATGTGAGCATGTGGTGTGTGATTATTTTGATGTCTTTGAGGTATGATTCATTTGTTAAAACCAACAATGCATTGTCTTGGGGTATAGAATTTTTTTTTGTTGACAAACTAGTCACTAAAAGATAGCAACCCTACTTTATTTTTATCTCAGAACTCAGAGTAAGCTATCTAACATGAATTTGCTTGATTTATTTAAAGTGAAATGAATTGAAAAAATGTTATTTATGTAATCAAAATATTCTTTCAACATGTATACAATTTATTTAGCATGAACTGCAAAAGTTAAAATGTTGGCACTTTCTGAGAGGTAAATCTTCTTTTGGTAAGAACATCTGAAAATTTTTGTATCAGATTCACACACACACACACTCACACATACATACACACAGACTCATACATATATGTGATAAACATATATTTACAACTTTCAGAATGTTGTCCTCATTTTTATTTCCATATTCACAGCATTTGGACATTATACACTCCGACCTTCCTCAAATGATTAGAGTTTTGAACTTAATCCTTTATTTTGAACACTGGGGTAGATTATTCTCGTTTTGTGAATTGTTCTACTTCCATATGCCTTAGTTATCTCCCTTTAAATAAACACTCTATGTTTTTGTTTGCCACTACTGTCACCAGGGATTGAACTCACAACTCTTTGTGTTAAATTCTGGGAAGTGTTTTAATAGAGGATGTAAAATGTGACACCAAAATTCACAGGCACACTACAATAGCAAAAATGTCTTCTAATTATAATATTAAATCTGGGAAGTGTTTTAATAGAGGATGTGAAATGTCAAACCAAAATTTAAAGACACACTGAAATAGCAAAAATGTCTTCTAATTATAATATTAAAGTCTGGAAAGTGTTTTAATAGAGTGTTATGGTTTATAAAATGGCGAGTGTTCTAAAAATAGAAAAAGGTAGACACACTGACGCCAAGAATTCAAAATTGGGCGGCAAAATAAGGAACAGTTTCTTTTGGTAGGATTAAGAGTAGGAGTTAAGGACAGAAGTTTTGTGTAGGAGATTTAAAAAGGGGAAGACGCTAGTCAGTTGACCACTAGAGTCCAGAAGGGATAGGCTCGTTTACTACTAGCATCCCACAATGAAGAGAATTTAGCTAGTCTTCTCCTGTATCCACACAAAATTTAAAGGTTGTAACTTGTTGTAAAAACCTAAAGTTTTATACCAAAAATAAACGTCATTAATTCAAGTTTGTGCTATCTTCTAATGATACCAAAACAAAGCAACACAACAAGAGGATGTAAAATGTGACACCAAAATTCAAATGCACACTGCAATAGCAAAAATATCTTCTAATTATAATATTAAAGTCTGGGAAGTGTGTTAATAGAGGATGAAAAATGTGATGCCAAAATCCAAAGGCACATTGCAATAGCAAATAATGACTTCCAGTAGCTAAGCAAAATATTAAGAAAATTAAAATTTTTTATTAGAAACAAAGAAAAGAGTACAGAAAAGTTATCCAGTATCAGTACTTCTATATTGCAGTCAATGTTGAACAAACTAATCACAGGTGACAAAGAGACTTGAGGCAACAGAAATGAGATTCTACAGAAGGATGCTATGAAAAACATGGACTGAACATGTGAGTAATTATGAAATTTTAGAAAAATTAAAAACAAAAAGGCATTTATACTTTGCCTCAGAAAAAGATAACTGAAATTTTTAGGTCACATATTAAGAAGGATGGTTTGGACAATTTGATACACAAAGTATATATTCATGATTCAGTCAGTCAGTTAAGTGTCATATATGATACATGCTTGGGCGATCATGTCTCGAAAGAGACATGACTGACTGGGCAGAAGATTATTTTGCAGTAGGTTGCCATTGCTTTCCGTGGTAGACTGGTTGCCAGCCAAGGCTATAGAACCCAATCTGTCAAATTATTTAACCCATAACTGGAGGGAAGAGACAAATTCATACCTTTCCCAAAGGTATTTGCACAAAAGTGAATACAAGGAATTCAACTGGAATTCAAATGTGGTTCCCTGATTTCTCATTTCAAGCCAATATCCACTGAACCACAATGCACAAGAAAACTAACAAACCTCCTTAAAAAGGTAGATGAAGCAAGCAAAAAAAAAGGGCTGTAAATAAATTGATTGTATGGTCATCAACAAACAGAAGTGCCCAATATGCCAATTACAGTTTGGGGATACTAAATCAAGCAGGTACAAAAATTTAAGTACTTGGAAAATGTTCTCACAGAAGATGGAAAATGTGACACAGAGAGCCGAAGGTGAATTGGCAAGGTGAACAACACATTCCAGAAGCTGAGCAGAGTATTAAGAGACAGGAAAATTTTGCTAAAGACGGATTAATACCTTTCTTAAAGGTATTTGTGCTTAAGTGAATGCAAGGAATTCAACTGAAATTCAAACTTGGCTCCTCAATTTGTTGTTCCACTGCACCACAATGCACATCCATGATTAAAGAGATGAAGACTGAAACTGATGAATTAAAGAGACAAAAACATAACTAAGGGCTACAAAGGAAAAGAAGTTGTGAAGAGATGATTGCTCAAGACCTGAGGGGACAATGCACATAAAAGAAGAAGTGT
The DNA here is from genome assembly GCA_037127315.1 of Ascarosepion bandense. Taxonomy (NCBI): domain Eukaryota; kingdom Metazoa; phylum Mollusca; class Cephalopoda; order Sepiida; family Sepiidae; genus Ascarosepion; species Ascarosepion bandense. The sequence goes on from JBBBDQ010001484.1 coordinate 1,803,809, forward strand.
CTTAAACAAGAAATGATAGTTGAATTACTATATACTGTCAGTCATTTATATGACAGTGATTACTGGATAATTTCCTCAGTGACTTCAGCTAACTGAAATTTGGTTTTACAGGAAGATGCTAAGAATACCATATAAATGTGCTGCGAACAAATTCTAAAGAAAATAGGATTTGCTTGGTTGTTTTGGTTTAACAGCATATCAACACCTCTACCAGATTATTTAATGCTGAAATCTAAATATTTGGTAAACAATGATTATTTGATTTTTATCATTTTCTTAGATAATAATGATTTAGTGAAACAAGTCTTTTAATCCATAGCTGGGGGAGAAGAGATGGATTCATATCTTTACCAAGGGTATATACACATAAGTGAATATAATAAACTTAACTGGAATTGGAACTTGGCTCTGCGATTAACAATTCCAAGCCATTATCCATTACATCAACCGCACATACAAGCTTACAGCATCTGGTATTCCAAAACAGTCATCCATCTGAATATTGACTGTTGCTTAACTTTGGTAATTATACAGGAACCAATGTTTCAATGTGATATAGCCTACAAAGTTAAAGAGACTCTCAAAGTAGTGGGTTAGTAAATGAGATTGTTGTAGGAATGTAGTAATTGGGGAAGTACTTTTTCAGAAGTCTGCTCTATGAAATGGTGGTTCTCATGAAGAAGCTGTCAGATTGGAAATTTTTTCTTACCATTTAACTATGAAGAAAATGAGAAAGAAAATAGCAATAGAATAGTGATATGCTTGCAATGTTTTATCTGGAGCAAAGAAACTGTCAGGTTAGAAATAATTCATCACCCAAATGACTAAGTAACTTTTTTTAATTCAGAATAGAAAATGATGATTAGACAGATATGGTAGTAAAACACCTTTTTTGGCCTAATCTGACCTTTGGAAAGATAGAGCATGATAGAAGGAGACAACTACTTTCTAGAACATCATAAGGAACTAATCATGTTTCCAGAATCTTTAGAGATGAATCATATATATGCATCCCATTTGAGATTTAGTGTGAACTTGAGACTCATATATTCAATGCATTGGGTTTATTACGTTCAGAAAGTTCTGAATTCATCTTTCTCCCTACCTATGGGTAAAATATTATAAAACTTGTATCTGGAAAATTATTCTCAAAGCATTGATAATGCAATATTCATGCAAAAAATGAATTTTTCATACAACTCAAAATATGTTTTGGCTTTAAATAGCCCAGAAGTTTGGTAAACTATAAAAAATTAAAACAAACAAAACATTTAATGCAAGGAGCCTCAAGGGGAGTACAAGCTTTCATCATAGCTGAAGAATATTCAGGGTCTGCTCACTGATAATGGAATATTACAGCTTGATTTTGGAGGTACCATATATACTTATGTATAACCCTAGTTCATGTATAGTGCAACCCCTGAATATTTTTATGAAAAAGCTGATTTTTCCATATAGTGTGTGTATAATGAAAACCCAGCTTCTGAGCACTAGTAGTAGGCCTACCATAGTTAGATATTGCAGTACTGGGCATCATCATAGACATATTTTATAGCATGGTAGAATAATGGATAGTAACTCAAATTGAGGAATATGGAGTGCCAAGTACAAATTCCAGTTAAATTCATTACATTCACTTACATGCTAATAGTGTTTGAAAAGGTATGAACCCATCTTTTCTCTCCCCAGCTATAGGTTAATAGCAGAACAGACTGTCATGCTCAAAAAACACCACTTCTGCTGTGGTTGTAGTACATGTTGTGTCTCTACGACTCTGATAAGTAACGGGATATCTGGATCTGAAAATGCAGTGGATATTGACTCGGAATGACATATCGGGGTGCCGAGTTCGAATTCCAGTTGAAATTCTTGCATTCATTTATGCACAAATACCCTTAGGATAGGTATTAATCCATCTCTTCCCTCCAGTTATAGGTTAAATAACAGAACAGATTGGGTTCTATAGCCTTGGCTGGCAACCAGTCTACCATAGAAAGCAATGGCAACCTACTGTGGGATAATCTTCTGGCCAGTCAGTCATGCCTCTTTTGAGACATGATCGCTCAGGCATGTATTACATATAACACTTAACTGCCAAGACATATTGAACACAAGAAATGTATGAATGGATATTGATTAACCTGCCTAATGCACTTGTGCAAATAGAGGTATAGTCATTTGCTAAATATTGGTTAGATATTGGAAGAAAAGGACATTTTGGAGAGCCATATATTGCCCATGTCCGGAAAGAAGGAACACATCATCTTATCCGTTACACTCAATGGGCAGCAACTTTTTGTTACTGTTTTTTATTGAGCTGGATTGTTAGCCCTGTGCCCAACTCCCAAACCTGGAGGATTGGTGGACCATTTTTGGTCCTTATGTTTACAGCACCTGGTATTCGCAAATGGTCACCCACTTAAGCACTGACCAGGCTTGATGTTGCTTAACTTTGGTGATTGAACGAGAATTGGTGTATTCAACATGATATAGCCATAGATGAAGGAACACAGTAAATAAAAAAAAAGTTTAGAGAAGTAATACATTTGATATTATGTCTACTTTTTTAAGCGTTATACCATTCTTCAAGAAGTCTTCTTTTCTTCAAGTAAATTAAACATAAAGTTTTTTCATGTACTTAAATCTAATTAACAAGCAAGTTGTTAGTTCACTTCCTGAAGAGTTTTATTCTAAGAACTGATAAATTTATTATTGAAATCTTCAGTTTGATCTTGATTAGAGACATTCTTCCTTGTAATGAGATAGTCTGCAATCTTGAATAAATTATGTTTCATTCAATAGAGGTCAAGTAAATAGGCAGAATGTAATCACGTCTTTATTTTTACACTGTGGGAAAATTAACAAATGACATCATTTTTAAAAAACACAGCTGTATCAAACTATTGTGATTCTGTAAATGATTCACTTTTTATATCTTCATATATACATACATACATACACACACACACACACATATATATATATATATATATATATATATACATACATACATATACATATATATATATCTATATTTATATATATAAATAAATATATATATATTTAGATATATAAGTATGGATATCAATAAATATACATATGGCTATACACACAAGTAGACACACATATGAAATATTTTTTCTAGCATTAACAAAACAGTGCTTGATGTAATATAACAGAGCTAAAAAGTATATATTAATAAATATATACATTATCCTCATTATAATATGTATATTTATTAAATTATATATATATATATATATATATATATATATATATAGATAATAATATTAACTATAGTAATAACAGTACCAATACTAACCGAACTAACTCTGCTGAAACTAGTACTAATTAAGCTATAATTTAAATCGTCTTGAACAACCCAACGAGGACGAACTTGGAGGGAAAAGAAGGGGACATAAAAAAAGAAACAAATGAAGTACATGAACAAAAAGTCAAGCACTCGTAAGAAAGAAAAAAACTCAAGACGAAAACCCTAACACTAAAGCGCTCAATACGAAAGTAGAGCCAATTTCCCTGATGAGCCGTAGGGCGAAACCGTGGTAGGTTGTTGGCTCTTGCTTAGATTTTCTGTCTATATATATATATATATATATATATATATATATATATATATTGGTTGAGTTTCAGTCCCAGCCAGTGGATGTCTAGCCACACTGATGAGTTGTGATACAGTGAAACAGGCTTGTATGTTGGTTGACGAATATATGTGTCTATATATATATATATATAAAGTTAAAAAGTTTGTAACTTAAACTGAGCAGATTCATGCTGACTTTGAAGCTTCTTGAGGGCATCACTAAGATGCTCTCACTTTTTAAAGCTATTTGCAAAAAAAAATATTACCAGCAATAAATTTTTGAAGAAAAAAAATATTATAAGCAACATATGTTTGAAGAAAAGTGTATTACCAACAATACACTTTTGAATAAAAAAAATGTATTAGATGCAATATATTTTTGAAAAAAAAATAACAAATAATATATTTGACTCTCGACAAAACCCTCTTTACAAAAATATGTCAATGAAACCTGGTCTACAAACTAATTTCTTACAAAGAATACATATTCTATTTATATAAATCTATTGTAAACAATTTGTTGGCATTAAATAACTAATTGAGATTGAAATGCCATTAAACAAAACAAATCAAGTATATATATATATATATATATATATATATATATATATATATATATGTATGTATAAGTATAAAATGAAATATAGTTTTAAGAGATGCTGTATTTAAGAGGAAAAGTGGGTATGAAAAATAGACACTAAATTCAGCACTAAGCAGTTACAATCTGCTTCATGTTTCAAGACCTGAATATTGAATCTAATCATCAGTTCATGTTTGTACTAATAAAATTATTAAATCTATGTATTCTTTATATATATATATATATATATATATATGATTAAAATATAGTTTTATGGTATTTGTATTTATAAGTAAAAGTACTCAATATCAGAAATAAAGTGTATGTAAAGTATACACTGAATTTAAAGCTAAGCAATAAAAGTTTGCTTAATTTTTAAAAAAATTTTTTTTATTTAATCATTTCACCCCAAGCAAGGCATTCCACTGCCACTATTGCACAGGGGGTTACAAAGGGGAAGGTGATGAGAAAGAGTGGTTAGATATAGGAAATGTCAGAAGGAAGGTGATAGACTTGTAAGGATATGTAGGATGAAAGTTGGGTAGATGGGAAGAGTGTTTGAGAGAATGGATGCGAGTGTGGTAGGAGGTATCTATTGACCTTACATTTAAACTCCTGGAGATTGTAACTGTTGGGGGAAGCAAGCATAGAAACCAATAATAAAATTCTGAATAGATAAATAAACAAATTAAGTAAACAAAATAACAAATTCAAAATAAATGCAAATAAATGTAATAACAATAAACTAAAATAATTAAGTAATCAACAAGTTATAATGACATTATAAAATAGCTAAATCTTATTGAACATCTATTTTGGATAAAAAAATTGATAAGTCTCATGTTAATTTGCAAGACACACTTTGGGAACAAATACAAGCTGCTTGGCAGGAGATACTATTAGATACATTGAAGAAGCTTGTGATGTCAATGTCTGACAGAATGAAGGCTGTGATCAACGCAAAAGGCTATTATACTGAATATTAAATTTATTTTGTAACAAGTTTTTTTTTTCTTGTTAAAGCATTTGTTGAGTATAGAAGATTACTTTAATGAAATTGTTTATTTCCTGTCAATATACCTCATAAAAGATAAAATGGTTCTTGTCCTAATACTTTTTCACAGTACTGTTTATATATATATATATATATATATATATATATATATATATATATATATCATTCAAACCACTGTTTACTCTTGCCTTGATCAAAAATCTACTGAGGTTGACAAAGCTAACCTTGCTGCCGAGCTTGTGAAGGACCTCCAATCTGTGGTGGACTGGGGTAAGAAACGGCTTCTAAATTTCAAAACTTCCAAAACAAAACTGCTATCTATTAAACATCATAGTCGATCCCTTCTACCTTGCGTTAACATGAATCAGGTTAGCCTCCCTAAGAGCAAAACACTATGCCTCATTAGCCTAACACTCTCAGCAGACCTCAAGTGGAATGACTATATTGAATCCATAGCTAAATACGCTGCTAAGAAGGTTGGTTCACTGTGCAGGGCCAGGAAGTTTTTTCCCATCTGAATCCATCCTGCACATATATAAATCTACCATCTGCCTGTGTATTAAATACTACTGCTACATCTGGTCGGGTGCCACTGCTATTCACCTCAGGGTTCTTGACAAAATTCATTGAAGAATTTGTTATGTGATCAATACCGACTTGGCAGCTTGGCTGCAGTGGCTCTCTCACCAGCATGATGTGGCTTTCCTTTGCCTCTTCTACAAATACTTTCATGGCTTCTGCTCCAATGAATTTACCTCACTGGTGACCCCTATGTATGAATATACACAAGTTACTAGATTAGCAACTAGGTCCCACTCTTTTACAGTGAAACTGATAAAATGTAACCACAATTTCTACTCTAACAGCTTCTTTTCTGAAACTTTCCACCTGTGGAATTCCTTTCCATATACTCGCTTCCCTGACAGGTACAATCTCCAAGAATTTCAATGTAAGGGCAATAGACATCTCCTATCTCCTATCTCACTAACTTGCATCCTTTCTCTCAAGCTCTTATTTCCATCCCCTCCACCCCCATTAAACCAGTATTCTCATCCATCTATTATTCTTCTCCTGACATCCCCTACAACTAACCCCTCTTTCTCATCACTTTCACCTATGTAACCCCCTGTGCAATAATGGCAGGCGACTGCTTTACTTAGGGGTGAAATGATTATAAAAAAAAATATTCTTTAGTCTGACATTGAGTGAATCTAGGCAGCTTTCAAGTTTCACCACTAATTAAGTTCTTAACCAAATTTCAAACAGTTTACAGAGTTAGATAGGATATCCATTTAGCTACATTTTGAAAAAATTTTTGAATTTTAGTTGAGAAGAAAAAAGTTACATCAAAATATGTGAAGTCCAAAAAGGGAGACTAACTACATAAGTACATAAGTGAGTGAGTGAGTGATTAATGCTTCTAATCAGAAATTTTATTCTTTATAAATTTTTTTCTGAAATTTTCAACATTTAAATTCTGATGATATCTTTTATCATTTTTGTCAATCAAACTTTGCTTATGACTTAATTTTATCGGAATTAATTATGAATAATCAATTTTTTTATTGTTTTCATATAGTCTTTTTTCTTTTTAATATTTTTGAATGCAGTTTTCAGCATTAAATTTATATTAAATTATTAGCAATGCCTGGAAAAATTATGGATTACATGAAAAAATGCAAGCATGAAAAGAAATATTCTTAAGATTATGTTGAAACTGGTAAAGAACAGGTCAGTCAGTTAAGTGCCATACGTGATACACGCTTCGACGATCATGTCTCAAAAGAGACATGACTGACTGGGCAGGAGATTATTCCGCAGTAGGTTGCCATTGCTTTCTGCAGTAGACTGGTTGCCGACCAAGGCTATAGAACCCAATCTGTCCTGCTATTTAACCCATAACTGGAAGGAAGAGACGTATTAATATCTTTCCCAAGGGTATTTGCGTGTAAGTGAATACAATGGATTCAACTGGAATTCGAACTCGGCTCCCCGGTTTCTTGTTCCGAGCCGATATCCACTGTACCACAATGCACATCCTTAACTGAAAGAACAGGACAAGTCATTAAACCTGGAAAAGTAAAGGACAAGATATTCTAGTGAAGTAAAAATGAAGAAATTTCTTACTTGAAATATTGCAGCTAAAAATAAAATTTAAATAAAGTATTTCAAGTAAGAAATATTATTTTTCATGTGCACATTTTTCCATGTAATAAGTACATATACTTAACTTCGAATCTGAAGTTATTTTGGTATTTTAGCTAAATACATAATCTCTAAACTCAATTCTGTTAGCAAAATCAATGTTTAAGTTGATTTTCATTTACTCTAAATATTTCACTAATCAGAATCCTCAATTCACTAACTAGAGGGAGGATTATTAAGCAATTGTAGGTCATGTTTGATTCTGTTACATAATATAAATATTTTCTACTAGATTCATGGGAAAATAATCCATCAGAAGAATTTAGTTTGGAGACTTCTATATGCCACAGGACACTTCATAGTAGCCTGACTTTAATGACAGATAGAATATAGATTCTAAATTGTTAGTGTAGCAAAGAAGTGAAATATATATTTAGTGAATTATACAGACATAATTAATATCATCTTTTTTTGGCGAATTTTAAATTAATGAATAACAGATTAATTTTGACCTTTGTAATGCAGTTTGTTCAAAATGTGAGTTTGCAGTTTGCATTGTTCATGGAAACTATTTTTTTTTTTTTTACAGTAAGATCCACCCTTTACAAGAACATTGCTACTATGTCAGTCGCATGGTGTGGTCTTGTCATGAAGGTTTGACAGGACTAGGGAATGTAGTTCATCCAAGCACCTTCTATAGACATTGTGGTAGAGCAGCAAGTGGCTTGCCATATCCTACCTGTAGGTGAGAAATTAGAGGGTGGAGAATAATTTGCCACTCCCTATGGTTTAGAGATACTTTTGAATGCTATTAAGGCTGAAGAGTAATGTCTTAGCTTCTCTCACTTGATTTGGTTCTTGTAAAAATAGATGTCAGGTACTTATTGATAGTCTTTCAAGGTATAGTGCCTCACTTAGAGGACATTCATTCATTCTGATCAGTGATAGTTTGGGGTTAGATTGGCAATAATAGAATGTAACTAGCTAAGGCTTTGACATATAAAATGTAACCAGCCAGTTTTTAATCATTTGGGTAGACTGCGAAAGATCAGAAAAAGGATCAGTCACCAAACTTTTTTTAGTTTTTAATCATTTCACCCCCAACAAGGTGGTGATGCCACTGATGCACAGGGGTCTACATAAGAAAAAAAGATTAGATAGAAGGAGAGTAAAAAGAAAGATGAACCAGATACAGGGGGCATCAGAGAAAGGAGCATTAGAAAGATAGGAATACAAGTGTGATGACAGTGGCAAAGGTAGAGAGAAAGGAAAAGATATACAGTGTGATGTAGAAGAACTGGAGTCAAATGGTTAAGAGATGGTTATTGACATTGCATTTAAATTATGGAAGGTTGTAGCCATCAGGAAAGCAAGAATATGGAAGAAAGTTCCACAGGTGGGAAATGCGAGAAAAGAAGCTGCTGGAGCAGAATTGTCGGCTGCATTTGGTTGATCTAACTGTGAATGGGTGGGACCCAGTTGCCAGTCTGGTTGCACAAGTAAACTCATGTAGCAAGGGCAGCAGTGACTTAAGTTCATGAGAGCAGAAGCCATGAAAATATTTATAGAACAGACAGAGGAGAGCCACATCCAATTGGTTAGAAAGTGGTTGAAGTTGAGCCGCCAAGTTGGTACCTATCACGTTACTGATTCTCCTTTGGAGCCTGTTGAGAACTCTGAAATGAACAGCGAGAGCGCCTGACCATTTATGACAGCAGTGTTTCATACATGGGTAGATGGTTGATTTGTATAAGTACAAGATGGATTCAGGTGGAAAAAACATCCTGACCAACACAGTGATCCAACCTTCCTAGCAGTGGATTTAGCTATTGTAATAGTTCCACTTGAGATTGGAAGATAGTGTAAGGCTGAGGAGGCACAGTGTATTGCTCTCAGGGAGACTCACTTGTTCCATGCTTATGAGAGGGAGACAGGGAGGCGCTGCCTGTGATGATTGACAGAAAGCATCTTTGTCTTAGAAATTTATGAGCCACTTCTTTCCCCATTCAACCACTGAGTGTAGATCCTTTTCAAGATCAGCAGTGAGTTTATATTTGTCTGCCTTGTCGATTTTTTTACCGATGTGGAAGTAAATTGTGGTCATTAAGAGTTTTAGAGTTGTGTCTGCGTATAGTAGTATGACTGGCATTGATGTTTACAAATGATATGAATATATTCTGGGGCAGATCATTTATGTAACTCTTTTAGAGTCAGTCTGAAGGGTGACCCCCTGGCAGGTGCTTGCATTGGGGATTGGCCATTCATATCTACATTATGAATGATCTTAGGATCAAGGAGACCCTTCCAGTGATTCTATAACTGAAGAGCTTGTGTAGTGAACATTTGTGCCACACCTTGTTAAAGACCTTTAAAATATCAAACAGTATGGTTCTTGAGGTGTGTTTGTTGTCAAGAGTTTCACTATTTCTGAGAGGATTCAATTTGTTTCTTTTCATCATTCTGGACTGCTTGTGCATAGCTGCATTTGGCATTTTCTAGAACATTTTACAGCAATTGCAGGAAGTTCTGAAGTGAGAGCATAACTACATCGCTCCTTGTGTTAGATATTGAAATAGTGATTTTGTTGAGTTATGACTGCAGTACATTCAGCAATAAACCAGGGCTGACTGTTTGGTTTTTGCTGGATTTTTTTTCTGGTGGGTATAAAACTTTCCATTCCAGAAAGCAGTGACTTGGGCAGCAGTTTCAGTGGCAGCATGCATGAAAAAGATTGAGAGAGGTACTTTCATCATGTTGGGTTGAAAGCAAAAACCGTTCTATGGAACACTACATCAGAGGATGCCATAGATAATGGTCTGATGTGCCTACTGTGATTAAATCCTTGCTAATCATTTATCAGCATATGAGGTTACAAAAAGGTTGAATAGGGTCACCTGATGTTTCATTATGTCCAGAACAGGTAAATTCTTTGATGATCTAGGTTAGTTAATAGGCAATTGAGTAGTTTCTGCAATATGTGCATTCCTCATTGATTTTCTTGGAGTGGACTAACCATTCTTTATGGTAGATATTGAAGTCACCACAGATATGAAAGCTAGCCGAGGGAAATTGAGTAAAGATATTATCAATCTTCTCAGATATCCAGTCAAAGATTGCCGTCACTTTGTACTAAGAGCAACAGAGAGCAAAAAAGAACATGTTACTGTGGATAAGTGTCACATGGAGGAACAGGTATGGTAGAACAAGGTCCTCATTTTCACATCCTTGCCACTGGAAAACTCATCCTTAATCATGTTTTAGATGGTCACAATTTGCTATGAGAGGTGAGTAGCCTTGAACCGTGAACTTCCCTAGTTAGCTCAAAGCATTCATACCGGTTTCAGAAAGTAACAGGAGGTCTGGTTTGAACTAAAGAAGATGGTTTTTCACTTCTTTTGTAGGAGATGGTGTAAGTGGGGTCTACTTTGTTTTTTTAGGATGGATTTTGTTCATCTTCATTTTGATTGGTTTCATGTCTGTACTGGTTGGTAAAAGACTAGTGGGAAGTGAGACAGAAACATCCACAGTAGTTTCAGGTTATAAATAACCTGGAGAGAATCAGCCAGAAATGTTGCTGTAGCAGTACTCTTTATCATAGCATTGAGCGCTCATACCAGAGACTAATACATGGTCTAGAAACCATTAACAAAATGGAAGTAAAATAGCCTCAATATTATAGACCTGCTAATAATATACCTCCTTTTGAGCTACATGATGGTTCAGATCCCTGACTATCATGCAGATAACACTAAAACCCAGAAAATGACTTCCTCCAGCATCCTTAATAAAGGGACAATTAACTCAGTAAAAAAGATACATGTGTGATGCTCTAAGTGGATATATCACATCTGCCCAAAAGTCAAGGCAACAGAATTCCTCCTTGGATCAGAAACACTTTACTGGTTCGAAACCTCAAGGTACCATGCTCGCTCATGCACATGGAAGAAGGGGTAACGAAGGTTGCTCAGTGATGCATGTACATCCCCTAACTCCATTTGAATTGATATAGTCGATGGTTACAAGGGTGTGGGCATGCAATAGGCAAATTATCTATCCAAAGGAAAAAATTAAGTCTTACCAAGGAAAAGTATTATGGATCAAAGAGAAAGCTGTGGACAGGGAGTGTGAAACAGCTCATCTATAGAAATGGTAATGAGAAGATTAAATTAAAAGCTCTGCATGATAATATAAATATTCACTTTACTCTTATCTACCATATTTCAGAATCACATTTCAGAATTGTAAATTTTGAAATAGTAGTATGTAGGTAGCTTAATGGTTATCAGCATGGAATTTGAAATTGGAGAGCTGAGTTCAAAACCACCCTTATCTAATACATTTACTTTCATACAAATTTCCTTGTATTCATCTCTTCAGTTCCCAGTTATAACAGAGTAGACTGGGCTGTCTAGACTTTCATGGTGGCCAGTCTAGGCAAAAGATTTAAAAACAATGTGAATGAGAAACACTTCAATATCCTTTGCAATAAGTCGTAGCAATTCACAGATATTAGGAAAAAGAAAGTTGTGAAGTGTCAAGATTGTGTGATGGGATATGGAATTGAAGATGTATATATAAACATGCAGGTACATCAATAAATTTACCTAATGATGACAACAAAAGCATTTACTTTATTTAACAGATATTTTTGACATAATCTTCTTCCTTGTAAATGTACTTTAAGGGATTAATATGTAGTTTAACGGATTAATCACACAGAATTAAAAAAAAAAGATAGAATGGTGCTGAATTTTACATAAATAAATGCTTAATTCTGTGTTGGGCTACAAACTTATTGATCCAGCCTCATATCTATATGATTGTGTTGGGACGCCCCGCACCTATTCGGCTATAATGGACTATTCCTTTACTATGTAAAGTAAAGGTGGCATCTACATAGGAGAGTGTGCCGAGCAGCTGATCGACAAGTCAGTTGTAGATTTCCGGTGATGACCCGGAAGTACCCATTGCTCATACTACGTCTTACGACGGTTGAGACGATTAACCCTTATTCTTGTATTGGATACTAATAACCTTTGTAAATACTATTTTCATGGAATACAACAATTAACCTATTCCTGTTGTTGAGTTATTTATTCTTACTCACGACATAACAGATTGATTATTTGATTTTGACACATGCACATACAGTTCTGTGCAAAAATATTAGGACAAGAACTATTTTATCTTTTATGAGACATATTGACAGAAAATAAACAATTTCATTAAAGTAATCTTTTTTATTTACTCAACAAATGCTTTAACATGAAAAAAAAACTTGTTAAAAATAAATTTAATGTTCAGTATGATATCCTTTTACTTCGATCACAGCTTTCATTCTGTAAGGCATTGACATCACAGGCTTCTTCAGTGTATCTAATCATATCTCCTGCAAAGCAGCTTGTATTTGTTACCAAAGTGTGTCTTGCGAATTAACATGAGACTTATCAATTTTTTTATCCAAAATAGATGTTCAATAGAATTGAGATCAGGGTTTTGTGGGGGTCAAATCAAATTCCGAAGCCTTCTTTCCTCTTCCTTTTTAATTAAATAATTCTCACAAAGGTTTGACTTTTCAACCTGTATTTGAATTTCAGTGAGGTTTTTAGGAAAATCACCCCTGTCCTAATACTTTTGCACACTACTGGTAGTGTGCAAAAGCATTAGGACAGGGGGTGATTTTACTACCTGGTAGTGTGCAAAAGTGTTAGCACAGGGGTTATTTTAAACTTTATTTTGGTACCTCATAAAAGATAAAATAGATCTTGTCCTAATACCTTTGCACAGTACTGTATATATGTCTATAAACATGGACACTGATACTTGAAAATATGGTCTGAAGTTTGCATTCAAGCATAAAATAGATTGTATTCACTTTGTTTTGACCGCATTGTTGATTTTTAAATTTATATATGTTTATCCCTCATATTTAGCACTGTTTCCCATAAATATAGCATACCTTTAAACTATATTTTAATCCTATATATATATATATTTTTTTTTTTACATCCCTTGCACCATTTTTATTCTCTCATTGTAACCCCCTGCACATACCCCTGCACTCAAATTATATAAGAACTGTCCAAATGTTTTCTCTTTTGAGTGCTTTCAGCTATACTTTTAGCCATTATGAATAATTCATTTTGTTCTGCTAATAAATAAACATGAGCAAAGTTTATGCATATAGAGTCTTGTGTATGTTAAGTTCGGAACATGGTAAGCACATTGTTACCATGTTCATAATTAATGTTATTAAGTGTAGGATTTCTCTGTTTTATTGGTAATGCCTCCATTATTTTTTATCTTCTTTTGCATGTGGATGATGTTATTATGTATGTATTATCAACAAGTACATCACGGTTAGGTCCTGGAAGATGTTGATGTGTAAATGAGATTGGATGAAATTGTTGTGGAAATTGCAATGTCATTTTTTGCTGGTAGATCCAATATAATTGTTTACAGATTTGGATAGTTGAGGAACACAGTTCTTCAAAGGACATATAAATTCTTATATAATTTGAGTTCTGAAAAGAAAAAAATCATAAGAACACATGAAAAATTATAAAAAAGACTTAATGATAATATCTTTCTGTCATTAATTAAAAATTTTTCGAATTTAAAGTAGATCTCTTTTCTGTTTTGTTAAATTGAACACACATAATTTTTTCTGTCTTCCCACATCCATAAATAACAAACATATTATTTCTTATATTAAAATGAAAATCATTTTCACAATAATGAGCTAACATTGCCTGATAGTGAGGAAAACATCTCGAAACATAAAATTTCTATGTTGCTATGTAAAGTGTTGTAAACTATATTAATTTTAAATGAAAAACAAATTTAATTATATATATATATATATATATATATATACATACTGTTTTAAATTACTATTTTGAATGTTGCAATTATTTTCTTTGTCCTTATTCATTTGTATATGTATATATATATATATGTATTCTGAGTAGATATGACTAAACATTTTATTAACATATATATATATAAATATATATATATAAATAAAATATATATATATATATATATATATATATATATGTTTTAATGAAATGTTTATCATCTCTACTCAGAATACATATTTATTAACGTATTTAGTCATCTCTAGTCAAATCATTAGAGATTTTCAAATTGACTTATTAAGCGACAGAATTATTTTTTATATTTTTTCATATATCCTATTTTTCTGAAATGACATTATAGTCATTTGAAACAAATTGCAATAAATACATTTCTTTGTGATGTAAGTTTATCTCACTTTATTTGTAAGTTAATTAATGTTATATTTTTTTTGTTGTATATGCTGTAAATAATTTCTGTTTTCCTAAAATTCTCAATCAAGTGAAAAGATTTTGTGATTTATAGCTTATTAGGGTCATAGGGTCTGAAGAAAGTGATTGTCTATGGTTAAGACTTAATGCAAACATTACTGACAGAATAGAAAGGTTATATGTGTAATGTCTGCCTGCTTAAGAAAAAATTAGAAAGTTTCTTTCCAGGAGCAGAGAATTAGTGGTTACAGCTTTGTTAAATTAAGCAAATAATTGCTTGTTAATAAAAAGGAAGAAACTGTTCATTTCAATAAACAGAACCCAAAGGTTTGCTATTTTGGGATTTTTGTTGAGGCTAGTTTTTCAGTAAACTGCCAATTACTATTAAATTCATTGCCATTGTGTCATTGTTGCCAGACTTGCTTTGTTTCTCCTAGGTAGCTGTTAATTATAGTAATAAAGCTTCTATATTCAAGAAAATAGAATTCTTTTTTTAGAGAATTGTAAATGGCTCTATCAAAACAATATGGCTCCCATAACAATATGGCTAGCCTATAATTCTCTTAAGTTACTTCTGTGTTCAATGAAGAAATGGCATACTCCCAAAAACTACACATCGTGAACATTCATCTACTCACATCTGCATGCAGATATTTAGAAGATAATTGTTTAGTCAGTATTGTAGACTGTTTTCTTCTAGATACCATTTTCTTTCACAACATGAGAAATCATGGCTCTCCACAACTTCCTACTCTAGACATCAATTTTTCACCAACACTCCCACTTCTTGTTTTGCTATCTATTTACACAAACTATTTAGGTAGTTAAATCACTATTTCCCTTTCTTTTTCCTTCAATATGTATTGTGAGTGTCATCTTCATCAAGCCCTCTTTTTGTATATGTATCATAGAAATTTTAACTATCCCTTTCTGATACTAAGTATAAGTCGCCATTTTCCTTAAGATATCCCCAGTACTTAGATGCTCCATTCTATTGAACTAAATTTTTATTGCTACCAGTCTCTTTATCATATTTGCAGAGATTGTCCAGCATCCAGATAGACTAATATTATATAACTCTTTTCTTTGTTTCTAATGAAATTTTCCTGCTTCTTAATACTTTGCTTAGCATTTGTAAGGCATCTTTCACTATTCTAGACTCTATTGTCACATTTTCCATGCTCTTTTAAAACAGTTGGGAGTCATTTCATCTTAAACACAAGGCAACAGAGCCACTAATATGCCAGGGGTGAAACACTATAAGCAAAACATTATCAAGGAATAGGAACAATAAAAAAACACAAATTAAGAAAACAGAAGGTAGTGATTGACATAGTATTTATTTAAATTTCTGTGCCTTCTTGATTTTTATATCTTATAGTTCAAGTCTTGGACTGTTTCTCTAGATGACAAGCATTCATTCTATCTTTTTACAATTGATGTTTTGTCCTTCATTGTAAGACTAGCATCATAGCCCAGCATTGCCCGTGCAACTCGGAACATTTTTTAATTAGATGATTAATGCAGCGTGTTGCGATTTCCGAGCACTTGTAGTCGCCACCTCACTTTAAAACTCAATTATATAAAAAAATAATTACATAAAAAATTGTTGTTTAAAAATTGTTAAAAAATTCCATTAAAAAAATCTATTTTCTTTTGTTTTACATAAACATGAGTTGATGTTTTGTGTGACATTGTAAGCAACATTGCGTTTGTTTTTACTTCAAAATTACGGGGGAAAATATGTACATTTTTTGTTGACTAAAGAAATTTCAGAAATTTTTCAAGAATATTTAAAAATGTAGACATGCAGTTTTAGAAGAAAAGTTACATTAATACCACACAAATTACAGACAGTTGATTTCCTGCATGAAATATTTAACAAAAAAAAGCTTAATCTTTTTAAAAATTTTTTTTCTGAAATATGTAATATTAAATCTGAAAAAAAAATGGACTTATAAAATTAAATTGTTTCAAAGTTATGGGGTAAAATATTTACATTTTTTGTTGACTAAATGAATTTCAGAAATTTTTGAAGAATATTTAAAAATGTAGACATTTAATTTTAGAGGAAAAAATTATATTAATGCCACACAAATTAGAGACAGTTGATTTCCTGCATGAAATATTTAGCAAAAAAAAAGCTGTATTTTTTAAAAATGTTATTTTCTGAAATATGAAATATTAAATCTGAAAAAAAAATGTAGGTTTCTTCAATATCTAATTGTTGATTTGAGTTCAGCATATACATTTGCACGGAAATAAGGGTATTTTGGAAAAATTTGGAGGGAGAGTAGTCTTCAGGTCCTAAAATAAAAATTTACCAATCTAGCAACCATCTTATATCTTAGATGTTTTACAGAGCAAATGTAATCAATCGGCTCCATTGGCCAAAAAGTGCAAAAGGGAAAATTGCTGAACTTAAACTCAAAAAGAATGTGTTGACCTGGCTTCCCTGTAGATAAGTAGCTTAAAAAATATAGGCATGCATAGGGAACAGTCACACACAGACTCACAGATTGCCTTTTATATATATATAGATTTCTTGCAGTTTCTTTCTTGTATCTGCCATCAACACTGTGTCATCTGCTTATCTGGTATTTTTAAGATTTTGGTCACCAATAATGAATCTTGGTAGAATTTCTACATTTCTCAGGATAAACTTGCTCTAAAGTTCACTAGGAAGACTCATCCTTGTCTTACACATCTTTCCGTTTTTTTGTATTTACTGAGTTCAGTTTTGATTTGTATTCTGATGGTTTCTCACATTATAAGCTTTGTATCCTTCTGAAATAAATAAAAAATGGAATGTTTGGAAGAAAACCTTTTTAGTACTAGTAAGAGTCATAACTATTAGTGGACATGAGAAGTCTAATTTAATATTTAAATAAAAAAGATTTGAAAAATTTCAACTAGCAGTAATGTTAATTGTTCAGTCAATGAATACTGAATGTTTCTTGTATAGAAACAGCTATTTCATCATTATTGCCATGAAGTCCTATATTTGTAGCCATCCTTGCTGAATTTCATGAAGATAATCAACCTTGAAAGAAAACAAAAATACTCCCCTATGAAAGATTTCCATCATCTAATAAATGTCCAGTGGAATGGGAATGAGAATGAAGCATAGATTCATTAAAAAATTTAACTTTATCATTATAAGTTATCATGTAGATCTTTGATATAACAAATTTGGCATAGGAGATAAGGAAATTATACATAGAATAGGATGCACTAGAGGTAATAGTACAGAACTTTGTTTTTTTTGCTTTTAACGCCATTTTTCTGTTTCTTAATACTTAGTTCACACTTTCAAAGGAAACTTTCGTCAATATTAAAAAGATCTATAACAGATATACAAAGATCTATATCTATCAGTCCCAATATTTGTAGTGGCTCTTACTAAATTTTATAATGATACTAAACCTTGAAATTAAGCTAAGATACACTCCTGTCGAAAGAATTTTATCATCTTAGAGACCTCAAATGGTATCAATACAAAAATGCAAATTCATTCAAAACTTCTACTTTAATTTAACTTTATGAAGCAAGTACAAAAATTTAAATAACTGGGAAGTGTTTTAAAAGAGGAAAGAAAATGTGATGCAAGAATCCAAAGACATGGTGGAAAAGTGAATGAAGCTTTTCAAAATCTAAGCAAAATATTAAGAAACAGAAAAATTTACTTAGAAATATTGGTCCTTTTATATGGAGTGATTGCTGGAAAATAACTTATCTCATAGATCACTTTTACATCTTTCCCAATTAATTTCATAATCTATATGTTAGAATTAGGTTTAATAATATACTTTTGGATGTTTAATAATATACTTGCGGATGTGCATTGTGGTTCAGTGGGGACTGGCTCAGAATGAGAACTTGGAGAGCTGACTTAAAATTCCAGTTGAATTTGTTGCATTCAGTTACATGCAAATACACTTAGAAAAGGTATTAATCCATCTTTTACCTCCTGCTATAGGTTGAATAGTAGGATAGATTGTGTTCTCTAGCCTTGGTAGGCAACCAGTCTAACACATGGTCCTGGGCATGATGGTAAACTGCATCCAGCAGTTTTGGGAAGTTGTGAGAAGCATGGAACCACCTCTTAATTGCTTTTATTCCCAGGTTCACCCTGACCCGGAGTGGTAGCACCTGTTAGGGTCCCAACTATGGGAAAATAGTTAAGACCCCCCCCCCCAAACTGGAGTCAGAACACTATGAATGTAGAGAAATACACTGTTATAGAAATATATACATAGAGATGGATTTTTATAGAAAAATATACATTTTTGAAGGAAAAATATTACCAGCAAAACATTTTTAAGAGAAAATTATTACCATAACACATTTTTGAAAGAAAAAAAGATATTCTCAGCAAAACATTTTTGAATACAAAACTAGAGGACATTTTCAGTTTTCTAAAAAAATAAAAAAAAGAACAAAATTTTTTTTATCAAAATCTGACTAAATCAACTTTCACACTAGAACCAAACATTAAAAAACAAATACCTTAAAACCCCACCTTTTTGGCATTAAATAACCCACAGAGGTGTTGATATGCCATTTAACAAAACTCAAACCAGTCTAACACAGTATGTAATAGCAACCTGCTGCAGGAAAATCTTCTGCCAGCCGTCATGTCTCTTTCAAGACATAATCACCATGTATGGCACTTGACTGGCTGAATATACTTTTGAGAAGGATTGAAGCTGAATCCAAATTTAGATTATTTTGTAGCATTATTGCTGTAAATTCTGATATAACTGAATATGTTATATGTGAATTATTGCGCATTCACCTCAAGACTTTCTCATTTAATATCCATTAAAAGATGTGTAGAGTCGATCACTAAATTTAAAACCATGTTCACAAGCTTTTTATGTTTTGGAATTCTTCTCAGATAGTCAAACACTTTCTGAATTTGAATGTTTCTGATTTTATACAGTAGCAACATGATGTGAATATTTTTACTTTGTCATTTAATATCGAAAAATGGATGAGTAGCCTCAAAGATTTTCATGAATATCTTGCTCACAATTACCTGAGAAATTGCATTTTGTTCTTGAGGGAGACAACTACATATCTTCCTGTGATTTGGTTTTCTCATTCTGGCCCATTGTAAGCACAGTGGGGTTGACTATCTGTTTACATGTTGGGAGCAGCTACAAACATACTGTGAAGTTTGAATTTGTCCCTAGTAGATTTAATGAAATCTTTCAGTTAAATGCATGATATATCTCACTAATCTAATGCTCTGGAGTAACAATGAGTGGAAAGTCTACTTTGGTATCTTTTACGCTGAGCAAGGTATAAGAAAATTGAATATGTCTTATAAAAAATATTAGTTATTGAAATTAAATTCAAACTATCTGGTATTTGCTGGTATGAATAACATACTTGTTGGTATATTATTTGCAATGGACACATATCTTCTTTCTATATCAACTCCCATTTAGAACTAAGGTTTCTCATTTACATTAAATTCAGTTCAAATCATCTGGCATTTCCTTGTATGAATAATATACTTTACAGGCATGGTATATTCTTTGTGATAGAAAAATACCTTTTTTCTATATCAACTCCTCTTTAAAACTAAGGTTCCTTATTAAAATTAAATTCAGTTCAAATCATCCAACATTTCCTGGTATAATTATCATACTACAATCTGACTGTATTATAAGAATTTAGTTGTATTTAATTGTGAGCTGATTTAACCAGTTCAAATGCTTAGCCGCCTCTATTATTGTTTATAAGTGAAATACCTGATGATCCTATATTTTATGAACTATGCCTCTTGTTATCATCTCATATCCCAGTTTGGATTTTGTTCATATTTTTAATCCCTCTTAATTACTGAAGTAAAATTATCAATTCATATTTTTAAATCAGCACTAAATTGAAATTGATTTAATAGCAGTTACCAAAATTTCATCAGGTAACTTTTTTGTTAATTCAAAAGAAAAAAAAAATTAAAAAAAAGAAATATTGAAAATAAAATGTATAACCATCCAAAAATTGCATAGTAAAATAAAATTAACATTAATTAAAGAAATTTTACTCATCATAGTTTCTCTGCCACCATTACTTTTAAATAATATCATCATAATCAATAGTCGATCACTAAATTTAAAATCATGTTCACAAGCTTTGTTTTATGTCTTTGAATTCTTCTCAGATAGTCAAACACTTTATGAATTTTAATTTTTCTGATTTTTAACAACATGATGTGAATATTTTTATTTTACAAGTTTAGAATTGTTTTCAAATTATTCTTCTAATGACTAATATTCTCACTTCTAGCAAAATTTCAATATTCTCACCTACTAACAAAAATTTAAAATTTTAATGATATCTCTGAAACTGCAGAAATAAATCATCATATTTAACTTGTAATCATATTGCTCTTGGTCTTGTTTTAGACCGTAAGATATTTCTCAATAGTTTTTGCTCAAATCAAAGATAAAACCAGAATTCTAAATACTGATTTTCAGGAGAGGAAACCTTTTCTTACTTGGATAGCCGCAAGAGCATAATATTCTTATTCTTTTTATATTACTGCTCAACAAAAATAGGAAGTTGTAGAGAGCTGAAAGGCCATGGCAAATAAAGAAGGTAAATAGTCATTTCTCTTTAATTTTATGAACAAAAGAATGTTAAATGGCATACATGATAGATACATGGGCGACCGTGTCTCTTCCGAGACTGGGTAGAGGATTATTCCACAGTAGGTTGCCATTGCCTTTTTGCGGTAGAATGGTTGCCAGCCAAGGCTACAGAACTCAATCTGTTCTGTTATTTAACCCATAGCTGTAGGGAAGAGACGGATTAATACCTTTGCCAAGGGTATTTGTGTGTAAGTGAATGCAATGGATTCAACAAAAGAAGGTATTACCCAAATTCAGTTATGATGTGTAATTTTTAACTTGGTTTATAAGTTAATATCAATTACCCTAATTTTTATCTGAAAGCAAATTTTGATAATTTTATATTTCTGGTTCTAGAGCCAAATTGAATTTGTCTTTGAATGTGACAATAATGGAATTCAAGGAGTTAGATTGTGCAGTATATTTTAGTATTATAGATTGATAGAAAAGAAGCAAATAGAAGAAGGTAGGTCAGGTATTTGAAACCAAATTTTAATTTGAGGTAATCATATTATTAGTAATTAACAGAGTATGATAATTCTTCTTACCCTAACAAAGCCAGCTACAGACTAACCGAGTCAAGTGAAATTGAGAATAAAAGAGTTTTTGTTTTTTTTAAGAAGAGGGGATTTCACTTCTTTCTTTAGGTTCTTCTGACAGTAACAGCTTAGTTAAATGACTGTCTTTTTTTTTTTAATCATTTCACCCCGAGCAAGGCGGAAACGCCACTGATGTGCAGGGGGTTACATAAATGTAAAAAGATTAATTAGAAAAGAGTGAGGAGTACAAGCTAGTTAGAAAGGAACAATAGAAAGCTGAGAAAGCAGGTGCGATGACAGATACATAGGTGGAGAGAAAGGGAAGGTTATACAGGGGAGGGGAGAGAGCTAGAGGCCAGTGGTTAGTAGATGAGTATTAACTTTGCATTTAAATTTCTGGAGGTTGTAGCCGTCAGGAAAGCAAGAATACGGGAGTGAGTTCCACAGGCGGGAAGTGCGAGAGAGGAAGCTGCAGGAGTAGAATTGTCGTCTGCATTTGGCTAACCTGACTGTGAATGGGTGGGACCCAGTTGCCAGTCTGGTTGCACGGGTAAACACCTGTTGAGGAGGCATCAGTGATTCATCCGAGCAGAAGCCATGAAAGTATTTATAGAAGAGACAGGGGGAGGCCACATTTCAACGATGGGAAAGTGGCTGCAGTCAAGTCGCCAGATCAGTACCTATCACATTACAGACTCTCCTTTGGAGCTTGTCAAGAACACTGAGGAGAACGGCAGGGGCACCTGACCATAAATGGCAGCAGTACTCCATGCACGGACGGATGGCTTCTTACCCATTGTTGTAGAGGAATATCCTGTCCTACCCCGGAGTGGATATGGTCCGGGCTATAAAAGACTGGGACTAGAGACATCGTCGCTGGACGAGAGCATATGTCACTAGACAAGAGCATACGTCACTAGACGGAAGCATATGTCACTAGACAAGAGCATTCTTCACTAGACGGACACATACGTCCTAGACAGAGATATTGTCTACTTGATTGTTATACCTGTTACTATTCATTGGTGGTCGTGTATTGTCTATTGGTTTATTGTACTGTGGTATAATAAATCCCCATTAATATATTTCAGTGTTAAGGATTATTCTTGCACTATTCTTTTCCTGATTATCCCCTCCCGGGATATATCAACCATATTTATGAAGAGAGAGCGAGATTAGAGGCAGTGTTGCAGAGAGTGGAATGTAGAGGGGAGTTCACTAAGAAGTTACTGTGACTAGAATCAATCTTAGAATTTCAGACATGTTTACAAAGTTTCCGCTATTGGTGTTAATAAGAAAAGTTACAAGAAGGAAACTGCAAGAAAATCTTACAATAAATTCCTTCTTGTATCTGCTATCAACACTGTGCCATCTGCTTAGCTGGTATTTTTAAGATTGTGGCCACCAATAATGGGGAATCAAATATTGCAGTTACAGAAAAACAAAATAAAAATGAATAAGCATTAAAGTTAAAAAAATATAAACATGTATACCAAAAGTACTGCAATATTTGATTCACTTTCTTTCTTATTCAGACTTTTTGACAGAAACTTTGTAAATATTTCTGAAATTCTAAGGTTGATTCTAGTTACAGTAACTTCTTTGGAAAGTCCCCCCAATTCCACTCCCTGTGACACTGCCTCTACTCTCTCCTCTCTCTCTCTCTCTTTATCTATCTATCTGGATAAGAAGACTGTGACTGCCAGAAGAACCTGAAAAAAAAGTGAAATGCCATTTCAAAAGATTTGCATGGGAGTACATAAGTGGACTTATACTAAGTTGTAACTTAATAATACTTTTCCTCTCCCACCCACTGCTCCACTAACATGGCCTGTAAATATATACAATGTAACATGTTATGTCTAATCCCCTTCATCAACAGAGGCATATATAACAAATACATTTTTTTTGTTGAAATGCTAACCGACTGCACTATATTGTGAGTGAGGCAAGAGGTTTGCAACTCAATGTGGACAAAAAAATGATCTACATAAAGGGTGGATGAACACTGAATGAGTCAGTGGCCAGCTAACTAGAGGCAGTGTCTTGATAAATCACCTTGCAGAAGGTAACAAGATACTACTCCACTATCATTCCTGAGAATATTCATGGCCTTTAAAAATAGACATTTAAAACCTAAGGGTGAGAAGGGGGTCACTTCCAGAGGAAGTAATTCCCGGCCTGATAATGACCAACATGGACAATATGTGTCACCTGACCATCATCCTGCAATTGTTAGCATCAACGACATAAATTGAATGCAATTCTTCAGAGTTTGTCCCTCACCCAGGAAAGAAAAACATGAGCAACAGGTGTCTCTGGAACATTACCCTGCAACTGTGTGCAACAAAAAAGAATTCCCTTAGGTACATGGAATATCAGGATGCTCAACAATTGTGGTCAACTCTAAAATGTCCAGCAAGAAATGAGCAGATTGAACATCGATATTTTGGAAATATGCAAAACTAGATGGCCTAACAATGGAGACTTCAGCAGTGACAACCACAGGAGGCAAAAATAACGAAAATGAAGTCAGCTTAATACCAGACAAATAAATGAAGAAATGCATTCTGGGATACTGCCAACTTTTTGAGAGAGTCATCTGAGAGGGAGACTCTTCAACATATCTATTATAGAAGTTTATGTACCAACAACACAAAGCACTGAGAAAGAAATAAAATCTTTCGACTCTATATTGGATAATGCTAAGGCTCAGTGCAAAAGCCAAGAAGTTAGAATCATAATGAGTGACTTGAATGCCAAGGTAGGGAAGGGGAGACAACCAGTAACTTTGGATTAGGAATCTGCAACGAATGAGGAGAAAAATGGGTTCAATAGTGCACAGCAAATGACCAGGTAATAACTAACAGCTGGTTTCAAGAATACCCACAACATCTATGGATATGTAAAATCACAGATAGTGACATGAAAAACCAAACAGACTACATGAGCATAAACAGGAGATTCAGAAATGCAGTGGTTCAATGCAAAACCTATCCAAGTGCCAACTGTGGAAGTGACCACCTCCCAGTCATCTGTAAACTATGGTGACAGAAAAAAGCCTGGTGCAGCACCAAGACTGCAACACAACAAACACACTTGTAAATTACCTCAATCTGCAGAATTTGTGTATTTGTTTTTCACTAACAGCGTGAAGAACAAAGTGGAAAAGGAAACTTGAAATGGGACTCACTAAAGGAAGCACTAGTGACATCTTCAAACAACATTGTGCCAAAGCAAATCAGACCCAGAAGAAAAAATGAGTAGATGATTAAAGAGATTCTCAATATGATGCAAAGGCAACAGAAAACAATGTCAAAAACATGGAATGGATTACAAGAAACTATTCAAGGAAATAAGGAGCAAATGCAGACAGGCTAAAGAGCAATGGCTCAATGACAAATGTGCAGATGTAGAGAGACTGAGCCGGAATAATAAAGCAGATATGCATAAAGAAATAAACTGACAGGAAAAATAACCTGCTCCTCAACAGAATGTATAAAATCCAAGGATGGAACGATTATATTAGAGAAAGAGGAAATACTCCAGCAATGGGAAGAATATATAAAAATCTTTTCTGTAACAAGAGAGCGTAACCAATTATACACAATGATGAGGATGGACCATAAATATTTAAAGTCCAAAGAGCAAGCTGCAATGGCCAAACTGAATAGAAACAAAGCAGCTGGACTGTAATAGAGTTGTTGATAGCCCTGGAAGAATTCAGTGTTGAGGAAATTACAGAAATAATAAAAAAAATTTTTAACGGTGTAATACCAGATGACCTAAGCAAGTCGATTTTCATAGCACTGCCTAAGAAGCCAGGTGCAAACGAGTGCAAACTCTACCAAATAATTTGTTTAATGAGCCACATTACAATTAAAATTCTTATGAATAGAGCAAGAAGCAGAAACAAGCCAGAGATAGGTCAAGAACACTGTGAGTTCATCAAAGACACTAGAACAAGGAATGCTATATTTATGATTCAGATGCTATCTCAAAGGGCAGTACAAAGGAGAAATTAGGTATACCTATGTTTTATTGATTATACAAAGGCGTTTGACAAAATACGCCACAAAGAATTGATAGAAATGCTCAGCAACCTTGATATATTTGGAAAAAACATAAAAGTAATCAAGAATCTCTACTGGCAGTAATCCACCTACATACAAACAGGTAATGAATTTAGTAGATACCCAAAGATAGAAAGGGGTTCAAGACAAGGATGTGTCTTTTCACCAGATCTATTCAACTTGTACAGCGAGGCTATTTTGAGGACCCTAGATGCTATGCCAGGATTCGTCACTGAACACCACCATTAGAACAATATAAGGTACACAGATGATACAGTGCTTATAGCAGACATGGAAAGGAAACTACAAGACTTTCTACAGAAGGTAGCTGAAGAGAGTGACAAAAAAGGACTACAAATAAACTGCAAGAAAACCAAATGCATAGTCATCAGCAAATAGACCAGCCCAAAATGCCAAATACAGGTGGGGGATACTAAAATCCAGCAGGTACAAACATTTAAACACCTGGAAAGTGTTCTAACAGAAGACGGAAAGTGGGACACAGAGATTTGAAGGTAAATTGGCATGACAAAGGACTCATTCCAGAAGCTGAGTAGAGTATTAAGAGACAGGAAAATTTCACTAGAAACAAAGAAGAGAGTTCTGGATTGCTATGTGATGTCAGTTCTTCAATATGGTAGTAAATGTTGGACAAACTCATTGAAGATGAAGGAAAAACTTGAAGCAACTGAAATGTGGTTTTACAGAAGAATACTGCAGATATCATGGATCAAGCATGATGAAACTTTGGAAATGATGGAAATGAAAAGGAAATTGATACTGAGCATCACGAAGATACAGATAAATTTCCTGGGGCATGCAATGAGAAAGAAGAGCTTGAAGATTCTGATAGTAACAGGCCAGTTAGAGAGAAGGAGAGGCAGGAGAAAACAGCATGTTACATGCTTGATGGGTGTGTGTAGATGGATGGTAGAATGAGGGTTGAGTGATGTAACAGGAGAAAGTGTGGTAAAAGCCACCAGGGATAGGGAGGCATCCTGAAACGAAAAAGAATCATCATCATCATCATCATCATTATAATAATAATAATAATAATAATAATATATCTTTTTTTTTTAATTTAGCAGAATTTAGCAGATATTCTTATATGCATAAACAGAAGATAATTCTCTTCAATCCTCCCACAATCAGCTTTTCTGATGCACTTTATTCAGATTGGGCATGGTGTGCCCAATAGCAAAACTCAGTGATTTTTTTTGTATTAAGCTTATGCTTGTTTGTCTCACTCTTAGTGATGTTCTAGATTCAATAGGTTTTAAATATGTATAGCTAGGTGGTCAAATGTCAGTGGTAACATGATTGCAAAGATGCTTGACTTTGTTTAGCAAGTTCTTCAACTGGATCACATGGTTCTTCCAGGTTCTATTAGATATGAAGTGCCTCCTATTTATAAAAGGAATTGTTTCTTATATCTCCATGTATCACAAATTTGATTGTTTGTACTGACACATGTATATTTGTTGACAATAGCTCTCATTGATTTTCCAGGGTTCTCATCAATGATTTCTTGATTTTGTTGGATGAATTTGACATTCTTGACAATGCCATACCATCAAGAATTTTTTTGCTTTTGGTCACTGAAGACATATTCTTGCCAAAAGTCTGGGGTTCTTTACATAATTTATACACCAAAGGCTCGGGCCTCTTTATATGACTTATACAATAAAGACTTGGAGCTCTTTACTTATCTTATACACAAAAGGCCTTGTAACATTTAAAATCAATCTCCAAATCTTGTCTTTCCAGCAGATAAAGAAACAGGAACAGTATGCCTTCTCATTTCATATGTTATTTTGAAAGCTTCCATGCTAAGGCTGAAAGAATAGGCAATCTTATAAGGGGACTAGATGTCAGGACTTTTACCCAAAGTAAGGCAATGAAAAAAAAACACACGTGCTCCCATGTCTCTAGTTCCATATTGGTAAATCAAAGATTTTCTGGAGTTAGCCAAAGCAAGTCAAAAGATTTGTCTTTGCAAAATGATGAAAATACAAAGAAAATTCAAGTTTTACCTACTGGTAACCAATGCTAATCTTCAATTTTGCAGACACAGGTTCTTAGGTAGTTTAGACTAGCTAAAAAAAAATAATGTCTTTGATTAATCCATGTTCAATATTTTGTTTCTTTTTTAAATATTTTCTTTCAGAATGATTTATATATTTTTTTTCTTTGTCTTAACAGTTTCTAAAATAGGTTTATACTGAATTGAAAATGTAATTTTTTTGTTGTTTTTTATATGTAAAAAATATCTCATAGTGTTCTGCCTGTCTCCTCCCCTTACCAAAAAAACAAAAAAC
Organism: Ascarosepion bandense; assembly: GCA_037127315.1. NCBI lineage: Eukaryota > Metazoa > Mollusca > Cephalopoda > Sepiida > Sepiidae > Ascarosepion > Ascarosepion bandense. The sequence continues at coordinate 1,832,013 of JBBBDQ010001484.1, forward strand.
ACACACATACTCTCATGTCTCTAGTTCCATGTTGGCAAATTAAAGATTCTCTGGAGTTAGCCAAAGCAAGTCAAAAGATTTGTCTTTGCAAAATGACAAAAATGCAAAGAAAATTCAAGCTTTTGCCTACTGGTAACCAATGCTAATCTTAAATTTTGCAGACACTCATATTCATTGATACTACTCTAGGGAAGGGCCATTATATTCCTCTGCAAGGCTAGTCAATTTAACTTATACTAAGTACATACATAATTATTACTGTTCCACCCGGCCTTTCTCTTTTTTTTGGGTGGGGGTGGATGGATTTTAGCATTCCAGCAGCATAAAATTAAACCTACAAAGGGTGGAAGAACTCTTACGGAACCAACAGTCAGCTAACTAGAGGTGGTGTCTCAATAAATCACTGTAGAAAAGGCAACAGGGTACCACTCCACTATCTACCCCCCCCCCACACTTAATCATAGCTTTCCACAACAAATATAGGAAACACAACAGCATGAAGGGGGTTGCTCCCAAAGGAAGTGACTCCCTGCCCCGTAAGGATTGGCATGAGCAACAGGTGTCACCTGACCATCATCCGGCGACTGTTAGCACCAACAGCATAAAGGGGACATTTTATTCCAAAATTAATCCCTCGCCGGAGAAGGAATGACATGAGCAACAGGTGTCTCTGGATCATTACCATGCGACTGTGCGCAATAAAGAAAGGCTTACCTTAGGGACATGGAATGTTAGGACGCTCAACAGCTGTGGACAACTAGAAAATGTCAAGCAGGAGATGGATTGACTGAAGATCAATATCCTGGGCATTTGCGAAACCAGATGGCCAAACAATGGCAACCTCAGCAGCAACGACCACAGGATAATTTACACAGGAGGCAAAAGCAACAAAAAAGGTGTCGGCTTAATTCTGGACAAAGAAGCGAGAAAATGCGTTCTTGGATACTGCCAACTTTAAGAGAGAGTCCACTTGATTAAACTGAGAGGAAGATCCTTCAACATATCTATCATAGTAGCTTATGCACCAACAATGCAAAGCACTGAGGAAGAAATATAAACATTTTACACCATACTGGACAATGCCAAGGCTCATTGCAAAAGCAAGAAATCAGGATAATAATTTGACGACTTGGCTGCCAAAGTAGTGCAGAAGGAAGAGACGGATTAATACCTTTCCCAAGAGTATTTACGCATAAGTGAATGCAATGAATTCAACTGGAATTCGAACTTGGCTCCTCGATTTCTCATTCCAAGCCGATTCAGTAGCCTTCACTAATTCCTCTTTTATTTTGAACTTCCTGTTATGCATTCTAAAATTTGTGTTATTTGTTCAAAGTGTTTGGATAATCAGTTAATATATAATACCTGAAGATACCAAAAGGTTGAAACCAAGGCAGTGTAATCGGCTGATATTCTGAATTAAAATATTTAAAATATCTGCATGTTAAATTTTTATTTTTTCTTCAAATTTGTATTGAGCACTTTTTAATATAACAGTTTACTGGTCTAATAATTATATATATATATATTTATATCATATTCTCATTGAAGCTATGACTTAATAAGTTAATATCACATGAACTCAATACAGACAACCTGCAACTTGCTCACCTATAACACTTATATGGTAGATGCTGATGTGCTTTGAATTAAAATCTTCATTTTCATCAGATTAAATTGTAGATCTCTCAGACAGTGGTAATGTAGAATTAGTGAGATAACTTTGAAAGTTCCCATAGCAGCCAAGTCAAGTTTGACAGTTGCAAGAAGAATTAAGACTGCAAACATGGTCTGTTTGGCGAAACAAGAAAAGAGATTTGTCTCTGGCGTCAGTAATGATTATTTAGTTCCAATAAGTTTCAAACGCTGATTTTCAAACCTGGCAGGATTTCCCCTAAGAGTATTATAATTGTATAGCCCTACCACTTTTGAGTAATTAGTATATTTATATGAATGCAAAAATCTAACCATGTGCTGAAAAGATGGAAGGGTATTTATCATATCACCTTTACTTATGTTCTATGAATTTTGTTTTTAAATTTGTTCACCTAATCAGTCAGTTAAGTTTTATACATGATACATGCTTTGGTGATCATGTCTTGAAAGAGACATGACTGAATGGGCAGAAGATTATCCTGCAATAAGTTGCAATTCCTGCAGTAGACTGGTTGCCAACCAAGGCTATAGAACCCAATCTGTCCTGTTATTTAACCCATAACTAGAGGGAAGAGATGGATTAATACCTTTCCAAGGGTATTTGTATGCCAGTGAATGCAAGGAATTCAAGTGGATTTCAAACGTGGCTCCCCGATTTCTCATTCCAAGCCAATATTCACTGCACTTGCAGCGCACATCCTCCCATTCACCCTAGACAAAGCTCAAAAGCACATCCTTCCATTCATCCAATGCAAAGCCCAAAATCAACTCAGGGTAGAGTTGTTGTAAGGGAATAAAAGGAAGAATTAAGAATTGCATGTTCTGAGGATATGTAGTAGAGATAATGTTTGATCCTAACAATTAAATGGTTAAAATCATAGCGTTTGGGGATTGATTGATTTGCTTTTTTTATGGTTTATCAAATGTTTAAAGGTTACTTTAAGCTGAAATATTGAACTGGAACAATGATACATTTCTTTGCAAGTGAATATTGTATCAACAAATCTTTTAGAATAACAATGACTTCTCTCGATAAAAATTCTACTATTTAATCCGTAGGGGAAGATTCGTACATTTCTCAAGGGTATTTGTATATACATAAAAATAACAAACTTAACTGGGATTTTAACTTAACTCTCTGATTTATAATTCCAAGATACTATTCATTACACCTCCCACAATTACAGGCAGTGAAAAAAAAATTACTTTTATGTTTTTTCACATTGACAGCTCTGAGGAAGAAGCCATCTGAGTAGAACTTCTACCTTGTCAAATGAATACAAAGATTAATTAGAATGATTCAACTCTATTCATAAGAATTGAAAAACTGAACTGGTGGAATTAAGGAATCTTGTTTGTTTTTCATGAAAATAGCAAATTTCACAAACTTTGATATTCCCATTCTCTAACCTTGACACATTCAATTTTGAGAAGAATTGTAATTTTACTAATATAGTTCAGACAATTAAACCCAACCTTTTTGTTGCTCTTGTTGGTAAAACAAAATTGTTGCAAATCTATTCCAGTCCTGGGTATGACGATAATCTGCATCTGACAGTAAGACTTTTGATTGCGAGGTTGTGAGAAGCATAGAACCACCTCTTAATTGCTGTTGTTCCCAGGTTCAACCTGACCTGGAGTGGTAGCATCTGTTAGGTCCCAGGTATGGGCAAATAGTGAAACCTCCAAACAGGGGTTAAAATCCTATGAAAGTATAAAAATAGACTTTTATAGGAAAATATATATTTTTGAAGGAAAAAATATTATCAACAATACATTTTTGAAGGAAAAAAAATTATTATCATAACACAGTTTTGAAGGAAAAAATTATTACCAGCAATACATTTTTAAATACAAAACAAGAAGACATTTTTAGTTTTCTAAAATAGAAAAAAATTTTAAAAACTTTCATCAAAATCTGATTAAATCAACCTTCTACTGAACATTAAAAAAGTAGCTTAAAACCCTACCTTTTTGGCATTAAATAACCCACAGAGGTGTTGATATGTCATTAAACAAACTCAAACTCAAATCTATTACATAGCCACCTTCAGATGTGTAATATGTCTGGAAAAAATCAACATATTGCAATAGTGTTCAGAAAATTAAACACTTACTTTTTGTTGGATGTGTGTTGTGGTGCAGTGGAATGAGACTTGGACTTGGAATGAAAAATTGGGGAACCGAGTTCAAATTTCAGTTAAATTCCTTATATTCACTTACACACAAATACCTTTGGAAAAGGTATTAATCCATCTCTTCCCTCCAGTTATGGGTTAAATAACAGAACAGATTAGGTTCTATAGCTTTGGCTGGTAACCAGTCTACCACAGAAAGTAATGGCAACCTACTGCAGGATAATCTTCTGCCCAGTCAGTCATGTCTCTTTTGAAACATGACCACCCAAGTGTGTATCACGTATGGCACTTAACTGACTGACTTTTTGTTGCTGTTGTTGGTCCCAACAACTTTAGCCAATCCATTTTCTAGCCATCTATAGGTGTGTAATTTTACCAAGAGTTATCATTTTATTATTGTTAAACATTATTGTGGATGTTACAACAATATTTTTACATATTCATACTAGGGTCATTATAGACTTACTGTTAGCAGTAAGTTTATATGGGAAAAAACTGAAATTTTAAAACAAATCATTATCAATCCAATATTGTTACTGGTGTTATTGCCAGAAAGTTTTAGTCAATTTTCTAGTGTCAGATATGCATTGCAGAAGAATCATCCTCATTTTAGTATTCTTCAGAATATGAAAATCATTAACTATGATGCTATCTTTGGTATCTCAAGTATTTTGCTTTTTATAATATTGAAGGAGATTTCCATCCTAACCTTTTGTTTGAAGTAGTTTGGTAGCCTGTCAGTAACAAAATATTTTGTAAAGGTATCTGTTGATCAAACTGAGTTGAGGAAGAATTGATTTCATGCCTTTATCGAAGGTATTATAATAAATTGAACCTCAGATATCTCAGCTGAACTTCCCTTGTTCCATTTTTCATACTCTTACACTTCATGCCATCCTTATGTTCTATACCAATAGGATATATGTACCAATTCAATATATGTGGCATACCAAGACATATACCAGATTGACACTGACTGTGTAACTTGCAAACCAGTGTTGATGATCAGCTTGTAAAATAATGACAGACAATGTGTGTATAAAAATATATTCACATAATTTATTTACTGCAATGTGATGATTGTATATAGAAAATTAGTCAGAAGAAGCACACACATATGAGGGAATGATGGCTAGAGTTGTCTTTCTTGAGTTCTCTTCATATTCTGATCTTGTCTGCTCTCTCTTTCTGTCTTCTGTCTGAATTGACCCGGGAAAACCTGGTCATATATATAAGTTCAGGCTTTTCACCCAATTAAGTCATTTCCGAGCAGGTATTATTGTCTTTGACCAGTTGCATTTTGTTGTAAACACATTATCATTTATTTCAGTTCAAATTGTTTCCAACTTTGACATGCTGGGGCAATACCTGTTTATTTCATTGTTTCTTACACCCAAAACATATTTCTCGTTGGCTTTGAAAATATAATTTCTCTATACTTTGTAAGCTGAAATAATTTAGTGTAAATTAAATTGTATTTAGTTAAATTATAATCTATTGTTTATATTTCATGCTCTCAAAAACCTGGTGTTGTTCACACAATACACTGTTTAATTTTTTTGCAAATCAGCTTCAACTGAAATTATCATGTGTTCTTTTTCATCTTTGACAGGAATAAATTCTTTTCAAGTTCAATTACATTGTGTTGATTTCTTGAACATGCAATATTTACTCTCAGTAAAGCAGGCTATGTTTTCCAGTTAAACAGACATAATTGAAATTGGTGATAGATTATATTAAGATGGTCACTCTACATAAAAACTTGTATTAAAACAATCTGATTTCATAAATACAGTTAGTGAACAAAGATGACGATGGCCTTGTGCCATACTAAGATAGAATAAATGACTGTTTGCTTATAACAATAGCCTTGTCCCATGAACTAATTTTGGCATTTTTGGTATCAGGTTCACCTCCACATTTTTTAAAGCTGTGTAATGGACAAGCGTTTTGGTGCAGTGTATATTGACTCGGAAAGACAAATTGGGGAACTGAGTTTGAATTCAAGTTGAATTCATTGCATTCGCTTATACACAAATACCCTTGGAAAGGTATTAATCCATCTCTTTCCTCCAGTTATGGGTTAAATAATAGGACTCAATTGGGTTCTATAGCCTTAGCTGGCAACCAGTCTACCACAGAAAGCAATGGCAACCTACTGCAGGATAATCTTCTGGCCAGTTAGTCATGTCTCTTTTGTGACAGGATCACTTAAAGTGTGTATCATGTATTACATTTAACTGACTGAATTGACAACTGGAAGGAAGAGTTATCTGTATAGGAAGTGGAATTAACAAGTTGAGTTCAGATCCTGTCCTAGTCTTTTGCCCTCTCTTTGCACTAATACTCTTCGGAAAGGCAAGGATCTTTTTTCTCTTTTCTACTATGAGCTGGCTTACGACCATATCACGTTGAATACACCAGTTCTCGTGTGATCACTGAAGTTAAGCAACGTTCAGCTTGGTCAGTACTTAGATGGGTGACCGCTTGGGAATACCAGGTGCTGTAAGTGTTTAGTGACTGATGTGCGTTGTAGTGCAGTGGATATCAGCTCGGAAAAAGAAATCGGTGAGCCGAGTTCAAATTCCAGTCGAATACCCTGCATTCACTTAAGCACTGGTTCCCTTGGGAAAGGTATTAATCTGTCCCTTCCCTCCAGTTATGGGTTAAATAACAGAGTAGGACTTGGGGACCCTGCCCTTAAAACCAAATCCCAATAAATCTTGGTACTTGAAAAGAAAAATGTATTACTAGACAAAAAACTTATACACAAAAAAAACAACAATAAATTGTTGAAAGAAAAAGGTATTACCAGCAATAAATAAATAAAATTTAGTTGGCAATAAATGACCCGCTGAGGTTGATGTTTCCTAAAACAAAACAACCAACCAACCAACCAACCAACCAACCACTATGAGCTAAGTAGCAGTACAGAACAAAACATCAAGTCAATCATAAGTATAGAAAGAAAACATTTCAAGTAAATTAATGTATTTAGAATTTACTTAAAAATTGCTTAACTTGGAAAATTAATGATAAGAAATTAATGTAAAAATTGACGAGCGAATGTATTATTAATGTACATAGTTTTGTTAATGATCGCTTTCACACTAATATCCTTGGAAAAAACTTAATCCACATTTTATCTCTTTATGGGTTATGTGTTAAGCTACACAGAACTATGAGAGGACCTGCAATATTAAAGACTGAATTGACATTGATTATGGCTAAAATATTCAAGAACAAAGCAAAGAGATGCTAATTGCCTTAGACAATTTCAGTATCAGCAAAATTATGGAAATAATGAATGAAATGTATGACAGTGATGACATACAATAAGACCTTAGTAGATCTATTTTCATAGTTATTCTTAAGAAACCATATGCAAATGAATAAGAGCCCCCTTAATCAGCCTAATGAACCACATCACAAAACTTATCATGTAAATTCTGATGAAACACAAACAGATTTAGACCAGAAATAGAAAAGAATAAATTCAGTAAACACAGAATAATAAAAAGAATGTAAGACAAGGATGCCCCTTCTCACTGGATTTATACAGCCTTTGCAGTAAGGCAATCCTAAGAGGACAAGATGTCTAGATATGCAGATGGCACAATGTTGATAGCAAATGAAGAAAAAAAAATTACAGAAAAGAAGTAAAAATTTTGAAGGAATCTCTTGTAAAAATATGAAATATTAAATAATTGTTTGTCAGCTAGAGAAACATCCTAAAATATTAGCTATAAACAAGAAAGAGCAAAATCAAACTAGGATCTTGAAAGGCCAAAATAAAACTATGAACAAGAAAGCCAATAAGAAGCAACGAACTAGAAAGTCCTAAACCAAGCATTAAATATGAAAGGTCAAAATCAAACAAGGATCTATAAAGACGAAAATCAAGGCAAAAAAAGAAGGCCAAAAACATACTATGAACAAGAAAAGCAAAAATAAAACAAAAAGCAAGAAAAGTCAAAATCAAACTAGTATCTAGAAATGCCAAAAGCCAGTTAAAACATAGATGGCTAAAATCAATCTATGAACTAGAAAAGCCAAAATCAAGCTATTAAAAAAAGGTTAAAATCAAGTGATGAACAAGGAAAGCACAAATCAAATTATAAACAACAAAAGACCAAAATCAAACCATAAACTAGAAAGGTCAAGATCAAGCTATGTATTAGAAAGGCCAAAATCAAGCTGTAAGCTAGAAAGGGTAAAATCAAGCTATGAACTTGAAAGGACAAAATCAAGCTAGGAACTCAAAAGGCAAAAGTCAAGCCATGAATAACCAAAGACTAAAATCTAGCTTTAAACAAGGAGAGGCAAAAATCAAGCTATGAACTAGAAAGATGAAAATCAAGCAAGTACAGAAGATTAGATATCTATGAAGGAGTATAACAGACGAATGAAATGTGACACTGAAATCTGAAGGAATGTTTGAATAGCAACTTATGCCTTGTAAAAGCTGAACTAATTAAAAAGAAACAGGAAATCTTTATTAAAAACAAAGGTAAGAGTAAGTTACTGCTACATTGTGTCAGTCTTCCCGATTATGTGAATGTTGTTTGAAAATAATTGTTCAAAAATAATTATTCGTAAACAATTATTTGAAAAACATTTATTTGAATTTTAAATTGTTTGAATGAAAACTAATTGAAAGGACAATTATACTAAATGATAATTATTCAAAATGCAAAATTATTTATTGCAGTAAAAATTTAAAAATTAAAAGTGGAAATACACAAGTGATAATTATTTGAAATACAAATATTGTTAATAAAATAATTTAGTTAGATAAAATCTTTATAACATTAAGTTGTATGATACTGCATGCAAATAGTCAGCTACTGAAGAGTACTCATTAAAGGATGCTATCAATTTTTTCTGTTTTCCATTAGCGCTGTGGTATTTCTTCATGTTTTTGATATTTTGGCACTTAGCTCCTACTTTTGTAATATGAATTTCCAGAAATTCCTGTTCTCTTTTAAGAGCATCTAATAATTTTCATATTGTGGGATGATGGAATAACAGTTACTGCAAAACAGCTTTATGCCATTATTCAAGGGCATTATGAGATCTAGGTAAATCAACGTTGACTCTCTCAAAGCAAGACCACATACATATTTTAAACATATGTATTTCAAATGATTATCATTTAGTACATAAGTCCTTTTAATTAATTTTCATTCAAACAAGCGTTTTTCAAACAAATGTTCACAAATATTTGTTTTTGAACAATTATTTTCAAAAGCTTTTCTTTATACAATCCTTATATAATGCAGTGAATACTGGTAAATTTCCTCACATGAAGAATAGATTTGAGGCAAGGCAATAAAAATATATTTCTACATAAGAAGACTGAGAATATCATGAATTGAACATGTGAGTAACAAGGAAATTTTAGCAAAAATGGAAACAGAAAAAACATTCATATCTAGAATCAGAAAGAAGAAGTTGAAATGTTTAGAATACATGATGAGGAAAAGGGATTGGAGAACTTGATATTTACAGGTATATTGAAAGCAAAAGGCATAGAAAAAAGTAGCAAGTAACTTACTTAATGGGCTTGTGTAAAGGGGTAGAAGGACAAGGATGGCAAAAAGACAAACCTTTCTAAGATCTAGAAGTGATAGAAAATGGTGAAAGTCATCATCACTCATGTCTTTAAGGGACATGAAAAATGAAGAATAAATTGGACTCTTTCAGGTAAGAGAAAGACTACATTGAATCCAAAACAATAGATAATAATGGGAGAGAGCTATGGAAGAAACATTTATTCTCCCAGTTTGTTTCCCACATTATATACATTATTATATCTGTGATATAATAACATGATAATTAGTTGATAAAACCATAATTAATTGATGTTTTTAATGTAAGCATGATAGTAGTAAATGTTTCTACATTGAGTCTTTGTTCCTCTCTTGCTTTTGTTGCTGGACAGTTGTGAAAAAAAAAGAAAAGTCAAAGTGAATGTGAAAGTGAGAGTGAGAAAATGCATGTCATCTTGTTTTTAAATGCCTAGGCAGACAATTCATGGCTCTATGTGATGCTCTTTTATTTGTTGCATGAAGAGAAAAAAAGAAAGTGATAGAGTGAGAAAATGCATATCAAATTGGATGAGATGTCTAGCTAAGACTTGCAGGTCTCTGTAAAGCTCTTTGTTTGATGATGTCAGTTCATGAAGAAGAAAAAAATAAAGAATACAGCATGAAAGAGAAGGTGAGAGGGTAAGAAAATGCAGATCACCTGGACTTGTGTTCAGAGGATGGCACATGGCCCTTTAAAGAGAAAAGGAAAAATCGTGCATATTTATGCATTTTGACAACCAAATATAGGATCAACTTTGAATATTTTTTTGTCGTTTAGTTGGTCAATAAATAAGATGATGTATTAATATTAGTCCTTGACTATGTCTGCATATGGCAAAAATATATAAATCAATTATTTAAAAGAAATTTTCTATTGATTAGTTTGTAAATATAAGTGTTGTTTAAACTAATTCCTGAAAGGGTGTAGGTAAAGTTAGATTTATTAAGCCATGAAAACATCAAGGAATTCAGCACTTGACTCCTCATACTATCTTCTATCTTTATAAGAGCAGAAAATGGATTACTGTTGCCATATTTGGGTGAAAGCTGCACAGACCTCACTTTCTACTTTTGTATTTAGACACATTGTATCTATTTTCATTTTTTCAAGTTAAGTTGTTCCCCTTTATTGCATATGATTCATAATTAGAAATAATCAGATTATAATAAAGTTTGTATTTTATATAAATACTACTTTATGAAAACTGAGTTGTATTAAAGTTGGGGGATCATATTATAGATTTGAGGAGAACACAAAACCCTTGCACTAGCTCTGGAAAAATATAACCTGCAGTCATAGCATAATAGTATATGTATTCAGGGCTAGATGATCTGATAATGGCCATCCTTCATCAGGCTGGTTTTCAACTTAAAATTTTTCTTCTGCTTACCATCCAAGCTGGAGAACAATCTTCCCCTGCTATTAAATCCAGAGCTGGTGATGAAGAGATGGATTTATATCTTTCACATAAAAGTGAATATGACAAACTAGCCTGGAAATTGAAGTTGGTTTGCTGATTCCAATTTCTAATATCACCATCCATACATCATTCAGAATTAATCATAAATCTTATATAACTAGTTCACAATCAACTGTATAATATTTCCTAAATATTATATTCATTACAAGAATTACTGAAAAGTTTCTGGTCAAACCATTTTTCAAGTCTTCTTGATTAAGCTGTAAACTTTTCAGCGACCTTCTGCATGCTAATTATCTTTTAGTTTCATATTGCCACACTATTTGAAATTGATACTCTACAATGTGATATTTCAATGATGTAAATTTTGAATAAATTTAATATGAATTAATTTCTCACTTCTTCAATTAAAATATAATTCTTGCAAATTTCTAAAAGAATCAAACAAAAGTATAAAATTTTTAAGAAAAACTAAATTTATTATTAAAACCTAGTAAAATGTTTTGATGCTTTATAGATGTTTGGTGCCATATAACTAATGTAGGTAAAAAAACAATTATGAGTGGGAATATATATATATTCTTCATTTGTAAAGGAGTTATTACACAACCTAGGTTTCTACCTGCAATTTGCAATAACTGATTTTACTGGTTTTTTAAATTCCCCATTTCATGAGCATTTAAAAAAATTCTATTACATGAGTGTTCTTAAAAAAAACAAGTATAAAATTTTTAAGGAAAAACTAAAATTATTATTAAAACCTAGTAAAGTGTTTTGATGCTTTATAGATGTTTGGTGGCATGTAATTAATGTAGGTAAAAAAAAATTATGAGTGTGAAAATATATATATATATATATATATATATATATATATATATATATATATATATATTCTTGATTTGTAAAGGAGTTATTACACAACCTATTTTTCTATCTGAAATTTGCAATAACTGATCTTATTGGTTTTTTAAATTCCCCGTTATGTGAACATTTAAAAAAATCTCTGTTACATGAGTGTTCTTAAAAAACCCCCAGTAATATAAGTTATTGCAAATCGCCTGAAGACACCACATGGTAGAAACTTAGGCCATGTAATGACTAGTTTACAAATAAAGAACATTCAAAAGATCTACAATATAATTGTATTCAACACTTTTTAATACAACTGTGTACTGGTTTAATTTTATTATGACCAAAATTTAAGTAATTCAATAATCAATATATATATATATATATATTCATTTATTGCTTAAGCATTATTTTTAACATATACCATTATTTGAATAGATGCTTTGTTTTTGTTTATTTATTAAACAGTATATTTAATTTGGTCTTCTTTTTCTTCTTCTTCTATGTACCATGTTCTTTCAGCACATAGGTGATCATGGCCTTCCACATCTTGCTATTCCTAGTCACTTTTAACACACTTTCTCCTGTTGCCCCACCCAAACGCCACTTTGCCACCCATTTACTCAAGCCCATCAATTATTATATGCATTTCTTTCGCCTGTCTCTCTTTCTCTTGATCTGACCTGTGAGTGTCAGATTCTTCCAACCCTTCAGGAACTTTAGCTGTCTTTTCCTGATGTTAAATATGAGTTTCCTTTTTGTTCCATCCTCTCCAAAGCTACATAATTGCTCACATGTTTGGTCCATGGTATGCTCAGTATCTTTCTGTAGAACCACATTTTCAGTATTTTCTTCATCTTTGAAAAGATTGTCCAACACTCACTGCCAAATTGATGAACAGACATCACCTAACTATCCAGTACTACCAGCCTGAATATTCACAAAATCTTATAAGATGAATATGTGCTCTCCAGTTTATACTGTTTAATAAATAAATAAAAACAGACCATCTACTCAAATATGAGTATCCATTAAAAAATTAAAAAATAACATTTAAACAATAAATTAAAATGTCAGATTAATAAATGAATAACACATTTTTTAATATATATATATATATATATATATATATATATATATATATTGTAATTTTGTTTTTACAATGATTTATAAAAGCATTATATCACTACACAAAAATTTCCGTGTTTCAGAACAATACTGTTCTTCTTCAGATGATATTTTAAAATAAATGGTAAAAATTATTTATTCAGAAAATATAAGATGAATTTATGTTTATTTAGATAATTAGGGAGTGTTAGAGAATATATTCATA